>JAUZNJ010034176.1:0-12826 GCA_034780135.1 Jordanella pulchra | reverse complement strand
AAATAAAATACTAAAAATATCTAAAAACTGTGGCTATAAAAGATAAAAATATGAAAGTAACAAAGAGCAGCATGAGGGGTATTTATAATGTACATTAGCAAATATCAAATTAAATATCAAAGCTTAACATTTTTGTAAGTTGTAGTGAGTTTGTTTAGACTTGGCTCTTAGGAGGATATCTGTTTGTGCATCCAAAAATCAATGAGTGACCAGTATAGCAACCTTTCTTTACGATGATCAACATTATTTATGATCAACATTACTGCAGCAGCATCACAGTTTCTGGACATCCCTCTGCAAAAGATCTCACTATATTTGACTTTTCAGAGTCAAATCTCTCTTCTGACTCATTTTGCCAAAGGAGAGGAAGTGGCCTAATAATTAAACACAACATATATGTTATATATGTTGATGTCATTAGACCAAACTCATTCTCAATGCGCTGCACATCAACTGATTTACTTAATTGGTTGTTAGCTTTCAAGCCTCTACGGTTTGGAGAAGGACAAGATGAAAAGGATGAAGTGATAAAAATTTACGTAATAATAAAAAAAACACAGTATAAATGCACCTTTTGGATCCTCACTCCAGAGGAAAGCTGGCCAGCAGAAATAAAGACAATAAGATCTGGAAAATGCAATTTGAAAAGAATGCAATTTATAAAACCCAACCTGAAAATAAGAAATATGAGAAAATTTATAAAAAAAAATATTCAGAGAATTAAAATCTGATGAAACAGCAAGGAAGTATTTTAATAGTTTTATTTCTGGATGGTATTTGTTTCTAATTTTAATTTGTTCTTTCCTTGCACCAATGATAAATCCATAAATTTCATCGGTGCAGGTTTTACATTTTTAATCCTTCTAGATGTTTTTGCTGCATGTGTTGAGTCTCAGTAACATCGATGTAAATCATGGGTTTTGCTAAAATCTCAAACATTTGCAATCAATATACAATTTGCATATGATGTATATTGCATCATAAGTAATACATTTAGAGGAGCATTCTAGATCAATGATTTTCAGGTTATTATTTCGTTAAACTCATAAAAAAAACTTAAAGTGCAATAAATGCTTTGGTGACTAACTGGTAGTTACTAATACGGTTTGATGGGTCATAAAGACTAACCATTATTCAACGCCTTCATCTCAGAGGTATAACATAAAAAAAAAATGTTTTTTTTCTGTTTATTAAAAGAAAAAAATAAATAAAAAACCAAAATCAAAGCAGTCTCCGGACTTTAAGAATATACTGTAATCTGGAAAGCATCTATCAACTTGTTTTCAAATTAAAAGCTAAATTGTGGAGTACTTTCTCGATATTTTATAAATATAAATGTTTCTTTACATTCCAGAAAACATGGAGTCAGAAAAAAAATGTATAAAACATGATTGTATCGATTGGCTGCAGGGCGGCTCAGTTTGCACGTTTCTCTTGAAAAAACCTTTTCAATTAAGTTTGGCTTTATTCATTGTACCAGATGGACTTGAACGCATCATATAGCTCAGAACTAATGGATCTTATGTGGCCAACTTCCAAAGACTCTAAAGGACAAACGGCTTCATCTGAGCCTCCAAAATAGGCTTCAGTTCATCAGAGCTTCAGAGGATCCATCTCTGCGGGGCTTTTAAGCAGCCCTCAGACCAGGAGGACGTCTATCAAAGCAACAGAGGATCCTCCCCTTTATGGAGCCAATCTGCTCAGAGAGCATCTTCAGCCATCAGAGCGGCGCTTTAAGAGGGAAACAAGATGTTACACTGATTTTTAAGGACCACAGGGAGGAATCATCACATCCTCCGGCCCAATCAGAACAAAGACATGTTCTGCTCTCTGCAGAGCTGCCTGGGTTAACGAGTCAGCACTGACACTGCGGTGGGAATCAGCCAAACTGTATGCAAAACCACTGATGGCTTATTTCCTCATAAACTGGCTATTCTGGTGATGGGATGATGATCCAGTTCCTTATTGGTAGTGAAATCCAAACTAACTAGAGCTGCTCTAAGGAACTGGAGTTTTTTTGCTGCTGACAGAGAGAAAGACCAAACTGAATCACAATAAATCATTTAATCGCATTCAAAGCTTTGGACTTGATGAACCCAAGAAAGAAATGACTCAAACCAAACTTCTCCCAACCTTTAAATCCTGGAGACTTAAAACCCTGACAGCTAAATGGACCCTCAGAGCTCAGCAGAACCACTGATCCCGATCGGTTTCAAGATTGACTGAAAGTCTGTCTGCTTCCAAGGAAAAGATAAAGAAACTCTGGTATCATGAACAGAAGATGTTTGATCTAAAACTTGCAACAACAACAACTTTTATATCCTCGGTACTCTTAAAGTAAATAGTTTCAGCTGATTATCTCAGTACTTTGGAAAAGACAATGTTGAAATTAAAACTATAACCAGACGTCTTTCATAACTTTCCAAAAAATATTAAAAAGTTTATTCTCAGCTTTAAAGTAGTGGTGAGAACAATTGAGTTAAAACCTCTCTGTAGTTTCTAAAAACGCTACAAGATAAAATGTTTTCTTAAAGTCCTCAGCTGATTCCTTCCTTCCTTGATGTTGGACTTGAGATAAAATGTTCTGCTGATTTGATCTTTGCATTTTTTAGGACCAGAAAACCTAAAAACAGCAGCAGGATGAACTCCAGGTGATCTAAACCAATCACAGCCCAGTTACAGATCTTCCCAGACCCCCAACAACAGGGGAAAAGAAAGTTCAGGACATAAAAATGCAGTTAATATGTTCAGTCAGCACAGGAGCAGAGTGTCTCCTAAAGCTGACCAGGTTCCATCTTCACTCTCCTCCTCGTTTGTTAAAACCTCTTTCAATCCCAATCATCCCAACTATGGCACCCTTATATTTCCTTTTCTTCCCCTTTATTCTTCCTATCCTAAACTTCCTCTCCTAGTATCCTCCTCATGTTTCTCATCGTTCTATTTTCTTGAATTAATTTCTCTTTATCACCTTCCGAATCACCTTCCCAATCTCTCCTCAATATGCTCTTATTTCTCCCCACTTATCCCTAATTGTATTCATCTTGTTCACCCTCTCTCTCAACTTTAAAGCACCTTTTCCTCTCTCTCTCATTACAAACTCTTCCCATTTCCTGGGAAGCAGCAGGAAGGCCAACACAGGCCCGGCTGTGCTGGAGAGCCATCCTTCATCACAGCCACTGATAATGACTCTCCCACGACGAAGCTCCTTCTCTGTCCTTCACCTTTAATTAAATCCAACTAAGAGACTGTCTAAAGGACACCAGATCCCACCTACCTGGTGGCAGATCTCATGGACGACCACCATCGTAAGCTCCATCTGATAGGACGAGGAGGACACCTCGGCGTCCAGCAGGATCTTCTGCTCCACGAAGACGCTGAGCCCCCAGTTCTCCATGGCGGCGTAGGGATGTTTAGGCACAGCCAGCAGGTCTGACAACGAAGCAGAGATAAAACATTACAGCTTCGCATTAAAGGGGTTGGGCTTTAATAAAAAGGAGGCCGTCCTTTGACAGGATGACTGCTAACAGAGCAGATCCCATTCTGGCTTCAAATTAAACACATGCGTCATTTTAACAGCCTGCAACACGATGCTTTCTACTTAACTCTGCAAAAAAATCTGCATGAGACGAAGCTTCATGCCGAGGAAAGATGGAGAAAGGAGGAAGCAAGAAGAAGAAGAAAAACAGCAGCAGCTGGTTATACAGGAGAGAAACTAAAGGAAGGAAGTTCTTCAGGCCACTGAGAAACCAGATGGCTGCGATATTATAGGTAAACATGAAGTTATGATATCATTTGCAATAAACAGACATTTTAACCTCTCACTAATAGTTACATTGATTTCATTTTCAAATGCAGATCTTCTAGTTTTTTGGTGACTGATTTTAACCAAACTTAAAGCATAGCAGCTCAAACATGCTTAAAATGTTTTTTTTTTCCTCGCAGACAGAAATGTGCCACTCTTTGGACACATAGCATGCATGTATAATCTTCCTCCAAGATTATATTTTACAAGGAGAATAAAAGGAAACGTGTGATATACCACTGTGGGACTGATCCATTGTTTTAAATCTCTTCTCATTGGCTGGGACCTAATGTTGATCATTTTTGGAAAGAAGAGGGGGCTTTACTGAATATGATCTACAGAAAGAAAAACTTTGAAATCAAGCTAACGTGAAGCTGAATACAAGCAAATCCAATACAGCAAACGAAAACACCAGTAGATTTGGGTATTTTTATCAGAAAAACTGAAGAAAAAAACAGGTTTCAACAGATTAAACCTTCACAACTTCATCTTCAAGATATCATTTGATATCCTTTTTCTGGGTGTTATTATGAACAAAAACATCCTAAACAGGCCTGGAACTGCAAGACGAAGGACATTTGTGCGGCCAACTTACGGTATATAGGAATGGAAAATCCTTCAGATGATCACTATTATAATATACAAATTTTATGGTAGTATGTGGCATAATTTGACTTGTATGGGTGCTTTATTGAAAAAAATAAAGCGAAGAAGATGGAAGAAAAGGTGTTCATGAAGCTGTCAGAGATTGAAAAATAATTAGTCGGAATCAGAAAACCAAAACAAGCTTTGTAGCAGAACTTAAACCTGCTTAGGATGCAGACGTCCAGGAACATCAAACAGGCTAATGATGTTATTGACACTCAGAATAGGAATGAATCGCTCAAAATGCACAAACCTACTAAATGTTGCATCCAGGCAGCTGCTTGGGTTTACATTACTCTCATATTAGAAGGATTCCAGTTATAAATATTGTTCAGCTTGAAAATAAATTAAAAGATATTCAATCGTTTTTCTTCCTTTAAAATCAGCATTTTAAACATAAAGGACATCAGAACTGTTGCTGGATTCCAAATCACGGTGAACACAAAGGTTTTCACATCATAATGAAGCCAGATTGAGCTGCATTCAAACACTAAAATAATAATTTAACTTCTGCAGGCAGAAATATCTGAAGTTAAAGTCGAGTATAACTGTAGTATTTAGTTCCTATAGTACTGCAAAAAAAGTAAATAAATAAAAATCTAAACATTTTCACCCTTCAATAGATTTATTGATCTCTCTTTGTCAAGCTTTAATGCTTTAGATACAATTAAACCTCAATATGAGACTAAAATAAGCAAAAGATGTTCAGAAGTTTTTTGATTTGATTGATTAAATCTAAACCAACATGAATCTTTGTGAAATCAGCATAGCTCACCGTGATTTAATCATGAATAAATATCTCGAGGTACAATTTTTATCCAGTTGGCTAAATAGAACCTGTTTGTGAACATAAAGTTAGCTAGAAGACCTCATCAAAGAACTCAGCATGATTTATACTAAGAAATCTGGATCCATAATGAATAGAAGGGTGAGTTCTGCTCTCCTGCAGACAATCCTGAATGAAAATGACCAGCCATCAAAAGGATAGGTAAAGAAGGTTTGGATCGGCCTAGTCAAAGCCTGGTGGCCTGTGGCTGATTTAAAACTGTTCTACAAAGCTACAAACAGCGGATCATTTCAAAAGATGTTTGGAAATTAGACATTTTAACAGGTCTGTTACACATTTCATGTCAAATATAAACAAGAGTCGACTTTATGTTAATTCGAAACCAACATTTAACATTCTTTTATTAGAATAAATCTGTTCAAATCTTTCTCTACAAATCAGATGATAGTAACAATGATTACTTCAGGAAGCATTAATTACATTAGGGAAATATTAATGTCTTTCAACAGCAGTTTGACTGATTCAGAAGAAGAAGAGGTGCAATGAAAGACTAGAGCAGCTGTAAATATCCTGCGGATTCTCCAGGTTCCAGTTTTCAACCAACTAAATGACGACTTCCTGCTTTAGAAGTGAAAAACAGGAAGCAGGAGAACAAGATGGAGATTTTAGCAGATGATGACTTCCTCAAGATTTTAAAAAACTGTTACTAAAATGTGTTTGTTTTCAGCAGAAAGGTTGTTCAAAGTGAAACGAAGACACCAACCCAGGAGGAGAAGGTGTTTCTTTCAGGGCAGGTATTTGATTAAAGACGAAGGGGGATAAAAAGGAAGGAGGTGGAAAGGTGAAAATTGGCTTTCTCGCTGTAACAGAAACTCATCAGTGTTTCAGAAAGAAGAGGTGGATTTTTTTTCTCTCCAGATAAATGAGTGAGAACAGCGAGGGTCTCGGTGTGAGCTTAAAATAAGAAATGCAGATATCAGAAGCAATTAAAAAGAGAGAAAGTAGATTTAAAAAAGAAAAGAAATAAAATGAAGTTTTAATTGTCCTCACAGAAAAGTTTATGGGCTGCGTCTAGAAAAAAAGAAAGTGATCTAAGTTTTATTAATTCCTAGCTCTACTTTTAAGGAATGACCATGAAAAAAAAAACATATTAAGCGTTTGCTGGAGTCAAACGTGACAAATGGCTCAAAAACCAGAGAGGAGACGGTAAGTAAAGGACCCCTGATTAAACATGAAAGGAGAAACTTTGGTTAAAATGTTTAGTGAACAAAAAGAGTCACAGAAAACCTCTGAAAGGATCTTTAATCCACAAACACGTCTCCCTATGATGAAGATAAAAACTGACTCTTGCACTTAATGAAACAAAGTCACATTAAAAATCTGCAGCTGAATTCAGATCTTTAGGTTTGATATAAAGTCTGAGATCCTTCCTCTGTTTTCCATTTCAATCCAGACCAGAAGAACCGCTTTACAAGAGGAAACCAAGACTGCAGGTGTTCACCTCATAAGAACCTCATAAAAAACTCAGAGACGTTACCGTAGATCTAATCTGAGCGGCTGTCAGCCTCACAGACGTTTAATCCTCTTCCGACGTTCAGCAGGAAGTTTTAAATTCTCCCAGGATGGAAAAAAACTAACTCTAAAAATCTGTAGCGGAGCTGATGCTGCTTCTGTTGGATGACGGCCAATGAAAGTGTTAATCTCTCAGATAAGCCTCTCCTCAACCTTTAAGAAAGATTTATCCGATAAACTGATCAGGTGTTATCACCAGGAGACAAATGTCACCGCCTGGTGCAGATTTACTGAGTTGACTTTTAGCGGATGTCATCGGGTTACTGATGACGGGGAGGAGAACGAGCTGTGACATCATTTATTGGCACCTGTGGCTGAGATGCAGGAAACCTTAAAATATATTAAGATGTGAAAAGAAAGTGAAAGATTTTTTTTAAAAAGTCAAACATTTCAGTTGATTTTTTTTGTGAAGAAACAAATAAACTATTAACAATTGATGTCAATCAAAATGCTTATTGGTGCCTGTTTTATACATTTATAAAACGTAACAGAGAGTAAAAAAACAGGTTCTGTCTGATGTTCTCTTCAGCTCCTTGTGAAAGAAACAGGCCCAAAGCATCACAGATCCCCCACCGTACTCCACAGGATGTGCTGGTTCATTTCCCACATGTTCACCTTTTGTTTCACTGTTATTTTGTTGTTAGAAAGTTCAACCTTGCTGTGACCTGACCGCAGGTTTACGTTTGTGACAGTAGGATAGAAACTATCTCCCCTCCAACCAGCAGCCTCTGTTTATGGAGACTTTAGACACTCGTTTTCAATCCCTGAGCTTTACGGATGATTTTAGTTCCCTTCCTGCCTCCTGTATGTGGTGAAAGATCACAACTACATTTATATTCAGATTTGTTAAACAATTTTTGGATAATATTTTTCTCCAGGGGTATAAAAAAAATTAAACATTATTCCTTCCACATCACACATTATTAAACGTTTATCTGATAAACTTCATTTAATTTTCTGGCTGGAAAACAATAAAATAAGGAAGTTAATTGCTGCCTTGCAGCAAGGAGGTTCTGGGTTTGATTCCCAGCCTTTTTGCATCGTCTACCGGAGATAGAGACCGGCACCATCGTGACCATGACAGAATAAGATGGATGACAGTTAGAAAAAACTTTGAAGGTGAATGGAGCTTGGATCAAAGCTATTCATCTATTCTGGGCCGTGAAGCAGTTTTTCTGATCGCTTACTCCTAGAAACACAGTATGGAGCCTCCGTATGTTTTCCCATTTAGCGGCTTATTAACACGGCGGTCAAGAAAGAAAGAACAGTTTGGATTCCCAGATCTTTTTGCTCTCTGATTGCCTCTTGTTTCCTGGTAAACATGGCTAAAAATCCGAACAAAGTGCTTTGAGCACATCAACACGGCACACAGCATCCCATCAGAGAGCCGACCTCCAGCCGTTTTCTTTTTGTCACATTTCAAAGCAGAACTGTGCAGCTGCCGTCACTGAGCCCGGTTCTGAAGGTGGCAGATTGTCCGACACAGATCAGAGCGTGAAGAGGCACCATCGGATCTATTCAGATAGCTGATGAGGACCTTTGGTTTAAACCTGTTTGACTCATTTTTTAGCTCTAACTTTTGCTCAAAATGAGGAATGTTCCAACCTTTAAATTAATAAATAAAAAAATCCAGTTTTAAATCTAACTGAAGTGTTTTATTAAGCTGATGAGATGTTTTTTTTTTTAGTAATCTTTCCTGTTTTGTCTCTCTGTGGTCATTAAAGGATGTGAAGAGGATTCTTTTGTCTCTGCTTAGATGGAAGAAGACCTCAAGTTGTATTTTGATCACACGGTAACATCTTGTGAACCGCAGCACAGAGGGGCATCCTTTGGTCACTGGGTTTCCAGGACAACCATTAGGCTCCGCCTACTCCCAGGAACAAGAGGCTTTTCTGTCCAACCAACACAGAAAGATGTTTAATTATACTGGGACACAAATATACCAGGACCAGTGTATTAATATACTGGGAATTTAATATGCACCGAAAATAAATGTCCCTTTGGGATTAATAAAGTAATATTGAATTGAATAATTAGAGATTGTTCTTCCCTTTGAAGCCTTTTAATCTGAGCACAGAATCAGACACATGTTTCCTCGATGGTTATTAACACTGAAATCTGTTAACTAAGCTGCTGTTTGACAACTTAAAATTGCTAAACAACGTCTGGAGAATTAAATCCTGGTTTAAAAACAATCCAACACAAACTGTGTTACAGAGTCATCACAACCTGGACGAGTCGGAGCATGAAACAAGAGACGCAGCAGCTAATGCAAAGTAAGGTACGATAAACATATTACTACAACACTGGAACTTCCAAGCCTCAACCGTGATTGGCTGACAGCTTATTACCCACATGAGTGAGACTCAGACAGCAGAACTGATTGGCCGGCGGAGGGGGAACGGAAATTTGATTGTTGTAACTTCAGGGGAATGCAAATCAGTTGTTGGGTTTTAGGTGAAACATGCAAATGAGACATTATACTCTGCAGACATCTAAATCAAAAGGAAATGAATCGCTTCATTTTCACAGCAGAGTGAGCCTTCAGGAGGTCCCCGCGTCCCACAACACACAGACATGTGAAATAAATTAGATTCACTCCTCGCTCTGTCGATATTCTTGTGCAGTTACTCAGTTGTTTCGCTCAGGTCCAGTCCGCCTCTGAGGTATTCCCTTCATCATACCCATTTTGTTAAGAAATGCAGACATGAAGAGACAGCTACAATCTTTTTAGACATTCAAAGCTCTGGTGAGATGTTTCCATCCACCCATTGTAGACAGAAATGGCATATTTAATCTTTCAAACCATCATTTTCCAGTGTGGAAACGATTATGCAACAAACAGCAAGAATTACTCAATAAAAAAGTTTGACTTTATCATGGATTTTCCCATGTATGGTAATATTATACATAATTCTTAAACACACAGGCTCTTGTTGAGATTTGTTCACAGGCCTGTTATCAAGCTTTACTCTGATGATTAATTATATTAGTTACACATGTGACCGCTGTTCTTGTTCAGACATTTCTAACAGCTCATTGAGTTTTTGGGAAATTTCCTTTCCGAAGTTTAATGTTAGGCTGTTTTATCCACCTCGGATGCGTTTTTGGATCAGCATCTAGTTGATAAAAACAAAAGCTTCAGTATTTTGCCATTTTGCTGCTGATCAAAGAATGCAGAGGCTTTGAGTAACCCGCTTTGCAGCAGTATGGGTGTTCCTCTATATCAGGTGTTTACAAACCTGCAGAACTTCTAAGTCTGATGGATGATCTTGGAATCTGAAGCCAATTCAAATATGCTTTCATGACACTTGTCCAAATTTGTTATTTTTTTCTTCTTAGACATTAACTGAGTTCCTTATATTTTTTAATTGATCTAACTAACTGTAAAAAAATCCATATTAAGCTCAAAGTAGTGCTTCCAGTTATTGGTTTTAAAAACCTGTGTAGCATCATATTGCATAATCCCTCCACCTTCAAAAATACTGAAATACATAATTTAAAGCCGTAAACTGTGTTATTTATACATATTTAGTCAGATAAAAACCTTGAGATTTAGAATTTCATTTAAAGTTAAAGAGCAAATTTGAACTAAAACACAACATATGCATCAAAAATTGAACATCAAACAACAGAAGACGTCTGGAAAAATAAACAGACAGTAAAGAGAGATCTCATCACTGTGGTACAGCTCACTGAGGTAATTAAAAAGCTCCCCAGTGGCTGGGTGTGGATCAGTGTTAGGTCATTCATAAATGGCTCCTTCTAATGAATGAATCAATGTTAAAAAACTAAACTGAATCACTTCTGTTAATTGATTGTTACTTTGGTTCAGTAAAGGTCAGAACTAAGTGGAACTGTTGTGTCCTGTCAGTCACACCAGCATCTATTACTTCAAGCTAACAGCTAAAGCTAGCTTGGACCAACTTAAGGTTTGCTCAACTAACCTTCTGGACACACAGAAAATGGTGAAGAGGAATTATTCACCAAGGACATGAAATGGTGCTAATTCAGTTAGTCTGCTACTGAATGAATCACAAAGTGATTTGTTTGGGGTCTGGAAGGGAAATGGTTCATTTACTGATTCATTCTGGGTGATCTGATTTCCTGACTCACCTTGTGTACGAATCAGGCAGTGATTTGTTCACACTAAACGTAAACAAATTATGCCCAGATTCATCAAGCATGCTGACTGTACAGAGAGCGTGTAACGTACTCGTATACTTTACCAAATACCTGAGATAAGACTGACGTGGTCTGGAACAGGTACAATGATTTATGGAAATCATTTTTTCTGTAGTAATTTAATGATGGATCTTTTAAGTATGTTATAAATCGGCTGTTTTTACTGTAAGGAAAATTAAAAGGCTGTTAAAATTCTATGATTAGCAAACATAATGGCAATAAAGCCACTTAATGTACTGCCTGTTCTAAATGTGGAACAGAAAATGTAGTTAAGGTTCTGTAAATAGCAAACTATATGGTTAAGATATGCTAATTGCCCATTTTAACTTTAAAACTAAACCTATAGTTGCATAAACTGGATGAATGAATCATTTATTTTAATGAACTGATTCTAACGATTAATTTCACTCAAAAGAAAACCTTTCCCATCAATATTGTGAATGAGAATCGGCCTGAAGACTCTGAACATATCATGGCCATCATGGCTGAAGTTCCTCTTTAATGGGGCATTCAGGAGTGGGACCACTGAAGTATTTTCAATTAGAGGGACCGTTGAGTGCGTTTCATAAAGTAAATCTTTTCAGAGGCTCTGAACACTCAAACCTTGGGTCAGGGTGGAGCAGCGTGGCTTTCAATGTAGCCGGTTTACATTTTTAGACAAACTTCAGATGATATATGGAGAAGATGAGAGGAGTGGATCGATCCCAACCCTTGGTTACTGTTGGTGTACAGTTACTATGGTAACTTGTGGTTGGATGATTGTCAATTCTGTGCGTTCTCCACCCCCACCTCATCCACCGTGTGTAGATGACCTTAACCTTGTTTCCGTTCCTTGTCCTCAGAGTTTTACAAAATGATGCAGTGTTCTCTCTAGTTTAGCCCTTTGGATCCTGGATTCATTACTGATAGGTATTTGATGTCTGTGCACCAAATGAATCCTCCCCATGACTCCATTTCCACATTACTTTGATGTTATGAACATCAGCTGCTTTTCCCTTGATCTCCTTGAAGAACTAACACCACAAAGCTCCCAGGTGTTGGGTTCCTAATCCTAACCCCTTACTCTAACCCTTTTTCTAGGTAATTACAATAACTTCCTTAATTTCTTGTTTCCAAAAATTCACAAATTAGCAGATTTCCTTTTAACACAAACAGGTTGGATATATTTATTTTCTTTTTTTCTTCACAGTTTGTATTTAAAAAAAGATTTTTGTTTCTTTTCTTGGGTAATGATAATTAGATGTTTTTGATGGTCTTGAGCATCTAATTGGAGAAAAACTAAAAAACACCAGACACATTTAGCCCAGGTGGGAAACACTAAAGAGAATGGACAAAAATGCAAAAGCGATTTCTTGAAGTTATATTTTATTTCGTTAGAGAAACTTGCGTATCTCACTGCACTCAAACGCATCACCCAGCCCCTATCCCTCAGCAGCCAATCACAGACTATAGGAAGATCCAGGAGTATTTGAACTATTTCTGAGAGGCAACGTGTGGCTGAGCCTAAGAGACACAAAAAGAGGGAAATATTGATGAGAAAGATAAAATCACTCATTCCTTGTAAACTGGGAGGCGAAGAGCCCGATCAGAGAATATAAGTTGCATCGGTATACTACTGCTGATAAAAACAAAAGACGCTACTCATTGCTGTCTCCATGCTAACGCTAGCTCAGAGGTTAGCTTCCTAACATCCATCTTGTGGGCCGTGGCAGCGCTGAAGTCAATGTGAGCCAAGTTTGAACATACAGAAACGTTGAGAAATTAGTCCTCATTTTAACCCTTTAAGGACTACCATTATAAAGGTCCGAATGAGCATCTTTTTACATTTTTGGATG
>JAUZNJ010034175.1:0-12827 GCA_034780135.1 Jordanella pulchra | reverse complement strand
ATTCAACCTAAAGTAACAAGAGCTTTACCGAACCAGAGCTCTTACAGCAAAATATATTTGAAAAATAAAAAAGCAAAAAACAAAATTGTTAACTTGTTAAAATAAATCCATCAGAAGCACTAACAGCAAACAAACACAACAAAAAGAAAAGTGCTCTAATCAAAAGATACCTTAAGTGTTCTTTCAGAGTCTTGAGGGTTTTATAAAACAAGCTAACCACAATGGATCACCCTGAATCACATGTAGGGCTTCCACCAACGCAGCTCTGAGCCCAATTCGGCTCCTGAAAGGGTTTTCGAGCAGGCTGTGGTTTTTGACTAAACAAAAGAGGTTCCGTAGCAGCAACTGCAGTTCTCATCTGGCACTGCTGAATAGCTCGTTCTTCAGTTCTAGTTCTTCAGAGGGAACCGATGAGTCACCATCGGTGTCACTTGTGGACAGTCAGCGTGTGAGAAAGAGAAAAATTAGGAAAAAAAAACATACTGTGCAGTACATCTACTCGTCCAGTGAGGATCAGATCAGCAACAGAGGCTGAAGAGGATACTGGATATCTGTAATAGCATTTTACATTTTTTTGGTATTACCAGCTGTTATTTGTTTATTCAGGTTCAGACTATGGTAATCAATTTAATGTCACATGAAATCTACTGAGCTTCATTGTTTCTGTGAACAGATGTAAAGTTTCAAAGGATAGGAAGTCGAAGTTGGTGTGTGATTGTCGCTTCCGATTTTGCAAACAATGTGGCTACAACAACTCCTCAGTTTGGTATTTGAGCAACTTATATCGGCTCTGTATCAAATCCTTAACTTCTTCGGCTCTTTTAGGGCGTGTTGTGGTGTTAGAAAGTAGTAGCAACTATTAGTGGCCTGTGAAATGCTGTTAGCATATTTGCATAGCTAATCTGAAACTATATTTGCATCTGTACAGCAAGAAGTGACAGACACGGAGATGGTTTTCCACTAATTAACAGATTTTGTTTTCCCATTTTTCTATTTGCATTAAGCACTAAAACTGAATCGGAAATTACATTTCTTCAGCCCTCGTTTTGGCTTTCTATTCACCTTTGTGCGTTTGGTTCACACTACAAACATGACAGTATGCGATTCCTTTTGCACAAAATATACTTGCTTCCCTGCCTTTGTTTCAAATAATATACATATATATTTTGTGGTATTGTTTTTTTATGTTTGCTTTTTTTTTGGACTGTCTATCTTGAATCTGGTTTTGTCCGGTACTTGATTCATAAAAGTAAATGCTTATTCTACAACACAATAATATGAATACATTTGACATTTTAAGGAAAAAAAATGATTCAGAAATGTAAGCAGAGTTAGTTTTCACCCACATACAGTTTTATATCTCATTTTGGTTTTTGTATACGATGATCTACAAGTCTCTGTGACCTCTATGTGATGTATAGAAAATCACAATTAGGACACAGTGTGTCTGTCTTTAGTTCATGAGTTAACATTGCTACTTTTTTCTCTCTCGTATTGACTTAATAACCCCACCAAACACTTATGCATCTCTAAAGTTTCTTTTTAAAAGACTAATACAAAAACAGGCATCTCCATCTTGTCTCTTCTTTGAATTGAACATTAAATTGACTGTTGGATTAATGCCTAAGATAGTTTGTGTAAAAATAAATTATATCCTGCACTTTAAACTCCCCAAATAGGAAACAAAATAAGGTAGTAGCTTAAATGAGTATTCCTTTAGAATGTGTTGGTGATTTATCATGTCTGTAGCACAATAAAAAAAATGTATGAGGTGTCTCTAGTGACTAAAAAGATATAATAAGCCCTTCGCCAAATGCAACATGAAGAGTTGGATTTGTTCAGCAAAACCATGAACGATAAAACACAGACTGTTTGGGGAATAACAAAGGTCCCTGAGAACAGTGTGGTAAAAGTCCCTAAAGATTTATGAAAGTTATAGTACCATGGTTACGAGCAGAAGATTGCAATGAAACAAAACTGATTTATTTCAAAGCACAAAGCTTCATTATGACCTTAAAAAGAGAAGAAGGGATTTACCGGGTCTGACTGACTGAATTTTATAGTCTTTTTCCTTTAGTCCCTTTATCAAAGAACCTCTAAGCATAATCATGATCAAACTAATAGCAGATTGATTGCCACTGTAGTTGTTTGTTGGCGTTGGATTATCATTATTAGTCATTTAGCACAGTGAAGTCCTGCCTAACTCTTGCCTAAAGACATTAAATGGAAGTACAGATTGATAGCTGGCCTTGAATCAATTAACCCATCTGACAACTTTGCTCTCTAGCCATGCTGTAAAGAATTGAGTCCACCTCTCTAAGCCAGTTAAACAAAGTTTCCCCTTCCCTTATAGTTGAAGTCTTCTTATTAAACTTACTGTGCCATTTTTGCCTGAGCTTTCCAGTGAAAAAGACCTTAGGTGCTACTGCTGAGGTGAAAGGATATTGTTTGCTACCAACCATTTAGCAAAAGTAAATGTATTGCCTATGGTGTGCTGAAAGTAAGGGCTCAGCTTGATAAGAAAACAGTGAAAAATATATTACTGTGTAAAAGGATATAAAGGGAAAACCCAGGCTAGGAAAATAGTCTTTTGGTTTCAGGAGATTAGCCTAAAAGTTTTCTCATTTGTGAATCAAGACCAACACAAGCATCACGTGATAGTGTATATTTAACCATTTTTATATACCCTATTCAAGATATATGCATCATTTGGCCCTCCATGCAGGTTTTAATCAAAGGTGAGATATAGACATAGATGAGAAACTAAGAAGAAGTAAAGAAAGATTCATTTGTCTTTGTCAGTACTGCTAAAATGAGCTGCAAATCAAGTCCACAAATGCCATTAGAGGTATCCTTCTCCTGTGTCCTTTACCATCAGTAGCTAATGTGTATAAGTTATGGAATCCTAATTGCCATTTATATCGCACTCTGTGCATAGTCTAAGAAATTTGTAAAAAAAATGGATGGAACTTGAACTATTTCACATTTTATCATACACTACAATATATTTCAATAATTCAGTGAGGTCAGGGTATTGCTAACCCCACATAACATAAAACCCTTACCAGAGCAGTTACCGCCATTGTTGTGAATCATATTTTATTCTGGACAAGGTAGGCCGTCTACTGCACAACAAAATGTTCCTGGTGTCAGGAATCGGTGGTAGAGGTGGTGAGGGAGGACGCCAGGAGACCCAGGTAAGATGAAATTGAAGATTTAATATAGAAACTGCAGAAGGAAGATCCAGGTGCACCTCAGACCAAGGCACAATCCATTAAAATCTAGTGATAATCCACATCATCATCCGGATGCAGGAATTTTTTTAAGGATTTTTCAACATTATTCAGTGGAATAAGCAGTCGCCCCCTAAACTGGAAAGTGGCAGCAGTGACTATTGACAACTTCAGCATCAGACTTCTACCTTCTAAAGTGTGGGCCAAATTTGGAACCGACTCACACAGGCAGGTAAATGTGCTCACTAGTCTCTGTCAGCAAGGTCACCCAGCACTGAGAAGCACCCCCCTGAGCCCTAAACCAACAGGGCCCACTGCAGTGGCTGGAACTCAAAAACCCCAAGGGAAGGTGGGTACAGTGTAAGGCCATTGGGTGTACCGCCTAAGGAGATGGAGTCCAAGAGGAAGGGTTTTTCACTAGAGCCCAGATCAGTCTCTGTAGCCTACAATGTAAATCGTTTGGATTGGAAGACTCCTTCATATGTGGCCGAGAAATGCAGCCTTCTTTTCGCCTGTTTTGAAGGACGGTCTGGTGTATCCTGCATAGCCTTGGATATCCCACGATTCATTGCGACTCCAAGGAAGCCGGCTGCTTCATGTTTAGAGGAAAGGGGAAATGGCAACGAACTGTGGTGAATATTGTAAATGCAGTTTAATATATTAAAAGCAAGTAAATAGTTTGATTTGAAAATAGTGAATTTATATTTTCAAAAGGTTATCGAGTCAGATATGTGGTGGGTAATGTTTGGTTTATTGAGAGGGTTTATTCTGTGATTGTGTTAATGGCTTTGGCCTGAAATTTTCCTTATTTTTCCTGGCCCTCTGCAGTCAAAGCTGTTAGAGATGATAGTGGTAAAGTGTAATTGCATAGATCAAAGATAATTTAGTTTCATTTAGCTGTGTCTAAAATTTTAGGTTTACTAGCTGTTCTTTAGAAAGACGTTCTAACGACATGTAATTTCTAACCATCAATTATAACTTTAAAGAACCCTTTCACAGTCATTAATCAAGGCAGCAAAGGGATGGATTATGATTTTAAAATATTGTCTATGGCTGTCAAATGTGTAGCTTTCAGAAGGTGATCTAAAGCAGTTGTTTCTCAGCTCCAGGATGTTGTTAGTGTTGAATGTATAAATCAAAGCTGTCATTAAGTTGAAAACTGATCTTTGGATGTAAGCCATTCACCAGATAGTCAATTCATGAAAGGTATTAAAAGTAGGTATATCAAAATGATCAATTTGATACACACTTTGGAAATTGCCCAAGGTTTCACCATCTTAAATTGTAACTTTGGTTTAAGCCAGAGTGGTGTGATCAGGATGGATGCCTGCAGTAAGTGATAGCGGGGGGTCTATGAAAAAAGGGATTCAGTATGGAGTTTGAGAAAAGCATGTCAAAAAGAGCTTAAAAGCATCAAGTTTGGTCCTCACCCCAGGGGGGGCACAGATAAACTGGGTGGTAATGGTGCCCTTCATGTCCAAATAAACAGAAATAAAGACTTTTCATTTTAATGTACCCATCATCAAAACATGCAGGAAACGGGCCAATTAAATGTTCTCTTAAAAGAATGAAATAGATAGAAAATTATGATAAAATTTACAGCTTTGATTTCTTTTGGTTTCAAAGTATGGTGGGTGATTTTTTTTTATTTTTCTTATTGAACAGGTTAGACAAGTTAAATTGATGTTTGGATAATACGTTTTACATTTTTAAGGTTATTTGATGATATTAATTAGCAGCGTAACTAATTGTCAGTTGGAAAAACAACCAACTCAGTTTAAATTTCACAGTTTATTCAGCTCATTAATCAATTAAAAGTTTTTTAACCAATGAAAAAAACTCTGATGATGCCCTACATTTTTTCTTTTACACAGCTGGATGGAAGCAATTTGAGTTGTTTTTTCACAACTCTAAATTCCTTCCACCACCCACCTTCCTGACCTTTGCTCTCTACCTTGCTTCACGTTGTCAACACAATGTCCTGCAGCATCATTTTACGTTGAATTGGACATTAATCCTCTGCTTCAGAAAATGGGCTTCCACTGCGCTATGACTGCTGACCCTGTAATTCTCCATCTGTTCAGGACCAATCAAAAACATGCTTTCAATTCTCCATTTTCACCACAATCACTGCCTACTGACTTATCGACAGTGCTGCTCTCAATTTACCCCTGAATTGCGCGCCCAATCGGTTCTTGTTCCCGTAAATGCAACTGTAAAAGCAGAGTATCTAATTTCGCATGGCACATTTTTAATTTAGTTTAGGTTATTTTTCAGTGATATGAATAAAAAGCTCATTTCACTTTGGTCCTGGCCTCTCTCTCTATCCCATATTGCATTTGTATATCCTGACTTGTGCAAGTAAGCAGCAGAACTTTAGTCACTCTCTGTTTATCTGTTATTCTTGTTTTCTATTTCTATTCTCTATTAAAAACCCAAAAATGAAATACAGTGATGCCTTATAAAGGGGCAGAAAATTTTACTTTATTAGGTTGTAAACAAGATTTTAAAAGTCAATAAATTAATTTAATGTCCACAATGATCAGATAAATTCCAATAACTAACTGTTAAACACAGTTTTAATAAAATATTTTATCTGTCTTCATCATGTGACTCTTTAAGCCAATGAAGACTAATACTGAAGCTGATATCCACTTTTTTGACATTGTTGTTTGGATTATTCCTTCCAGTAAAATAACTGAAAGATTTTTTTTATTAATTTTTAGTGTTTTCCGCTTTCTCTACGACCTCTATCTTTATTTTCTCTCTTGCTTTTCTGTACAGACTTTCACATGGCTCTACTCCCTTCATCATTCAATCATCCTCCCTTCCTTACCAATTCTTTTCTTTTTCACCTGCAGAGAAGGCAATCTCCAGCACTAACTATCAAATGTTTTATAAACAATAATTGAAATTCATGTAACTGTTTTGTTTTTTTCTTTTAAGAGTGGTTCCTGAAAGATTTATGTCACAAACAATTTTTTCAATTGGTTAAGCAAGGCGGAGTGATCAATGATCTTTCTTTTTTCCTTTCTTTTCCTCTGTTTGTGGCTTTTTCACCATAGAGGATGAACAATGTTCTCTTATAAAATCTTCAGTTAGATAGAGAATATCTGTTTTTAATTAAATCCAATTAAATACCAGTCAGATATGACCTAAAACCCTCTTCAAGAAAGAATTATTACCTAGAAACCAAGCATATACTAAAATCATCAGAAGAATTGAGGTAGCAGTAGAAAATTGAAGCTAAAGTGTGAGACTTTCAGCGACATTTTACTGTCAGACTGCAGGCAGCAGCAACATGAACCACTCCACTCTCCACTTCTCGCCTTCAATAATAGGGAGGCATCATGGTACAAAATGGCTTCTGTAATGTCCACATCACCTTTTTTGTCAAGTGATGATGAGGTTTGTTTAAATTATAGATGCACTGATTAGTATCATTCAAACATCAAACACTGTTGTCTAATGCATATATTGGTATTGTATACTTAAGTATATAAATAATGAGAAGAGAAAATATCACGAATTGACCACTGTTTTAGTAAAGAGGGCAGAAGAGGCAAGCTTTTTTTACTCAAAATTGAAAAGAATAATGTATGAAATCCTTCTAAGAGGTTTCAAGGTGATCATTATATAAAAGCCTTTTTTAATTTATCCATAGAAGGACTGTTTGTTGTCCTACCTTTAGTGTAGACACCGGCAAGCTGTCGCCTTCTCCCCTCCTCTCCACTGCTCTCTCTCTCTGATCCTCAGTGGTCCTCCTTCCATCTACAGTAGTTAGCATCTAGGCTAGCCAGCTGCCACCTCCTCCTACTCTGTCCCCTGGTGGACTTCTATGATGTACTGCTGTCCTCCTTCCACACCTCTACACTGCCTTCAGCGCTCTGTCTGCCCAGTAGCAGGGACCCATATGTGGACCATACATGGTCCCATATGTGGCCATGTATGGTCAAGCCCAAACATGTATGAGGGGCACAAGAACCTGAACCAGGTTCTTGTGCCCCTCAATAACATTATGACTATGTTGTCTTATTGAACGGGGATAGGAGCTGATCAACCCATGTGGAAGTTAGTTTTTTTGGGGGTACTTAACATAATTACGGGGTCCTTTTAGCCCCAAAAAATAGGCCTAAACATCTCCATGACTGGCAGACTGATCTGATCTACTGCTGCCCTGTTTCGATCCTCCCCAGTTGGTCTTAGCTAGCCTTGGCCAGCTGTAATCTATTCCCCACCTTCAGCGCTCTGTTAGCCCAGGCTTCTACGACCAACTGCTGTGCTCCTGCACTCTCCTCCTGAGCTAGAACCAGCAAGCCTCAGCCTCTGCCACTTTGGTCTATTACACAGGTGTCAAACTGGTTCCAAAAAGGGCCGTATGGCTGCTGGTTTTCCTTCCACCCAAGCAGTAGCACACCAGACTCCAGTCATCCCATCAATCATCATGTTAAAACTGAACTCGCTTAATGAGATGGACTGGAGTCTGGTGTGCTACTGCTTTATATGTTATATCATTATATGTTCATTATCTGTTTTATGTTGCACGACTGTACCATAAAAAATTCCTAGTCTGTGAACTCCTTCACTAACAATGGCAATAAACCCTATTCTGATTCTGATTCTGATTCTGATCTCTAAAGTCTGTAGTTTTTCAACTCTGTGCTGCGACAGAGCAAAGATGTCTGCCCCATTATGTGAGACCCACTATTATGTAATTATAAATATAGATTTCTAAGGCTACACAAAAATAAAGATTGAGACATTGATTAGACGACAATAAAAAGATAAGATTTATTTGAAATAATCCTTATATTTATTTCACACTGTAGCTTTAAAGTATCAAAAAATGAACTAAGCTTTTGGAAAACAAAACTCAACAAAAGGTCATGATCATGTCATACATGTAGCAAAGATTAACGATGTTAATTATCTAGAACAATTTAAAATGTTTGAATCGGAGTGAGGGGATCCATCCAATGTGAAAGTGTCAATTTAATTTTTTATAGTAGAAAGGCACGGCTTGTACTTAATGACTTGAGACTTGAAATGTAAAAGAAATGCCTCTTTTTAGCATTTTAGTGTGCCAGAGCTTGAATATTGTTTCTTGCTTATAAGCTGTTTTGCATAAAACTGGCAGTTTAATTGGTTGGTTATAAAAAGAGATGGTATACAACAAATGCAAAGAAAGAAAATAAAAAAAAATGATAGTTTTAATCTTAGTAGCTGTGAATAAACATTTTGGAAATGTACATTAAGTTTAGTGAAATAAGCTGCAATGAAGGCATTGCATGTGTGACATAATAAAGAGCCACTGGTGCAAGAGGCAAGCTGAGTCGTGAGTGTTGAGGTGGCCAGACCTACAAGCACCAACTCCTTTCTAATACAAAATTCATTACACATTTGCTTCTCTCTGCTCCCCAGGACTATTTGTAGCCCTCCTCTCTGACACTGTGTAGAGAAAGTTGTTGGTGGCCTTGAACGTCACCACATATTTGGTAAAACGTAGCATTTCTATTGTCACTAGAGAAAGTGAAGGTTTATTGGCATTTAGTTCATTCTTGGATAACAGAAAAAGAACGGAAGAAGTGTGTTTGAATAAACCAGAATTTTTCTTTTCTATTACAATGTCTTAGGTAAACAAATGGAAAATGGCTACAATGCAGCACATAAAAAACCACTAAATCATACCGTGTTTTGGAAAAGTGACAAAAATGAGACTAACACAAAGAGCCATGGGTCTATGACCTTCTGACTGAGCACAGTTTTATCATAGACATGAACAGATTTGAAACACTGCATATTATATCCCAAAATGCCATATAAATATAATAATAATATAGATACAAATTTATTAGCTTTATTACATCTGCAGAAATTAGGGAAATAGGGATATCGAGTTGTTCAAAAACATTGTCTGCATTTACAATGTCACCTTGCACAGCTTTTAGATTTTTTTTTTTTTGATCAACTGAATATTTAGTAAATACTGTTTCACATAAAGTGGACAAACCACAGGCACCGATCCACAGGTTTTTTTTAGCAAAAGATAAAAATCTGCAAAATCCACCAATTTTGTTTGGTGTTTGTTGTTTCTTTGTCACAGAAAAGGGTCTTACTATAGCGTAGTCCTAACACCACTTTTTGTGTAACTTCTCCATAAAATTGTTGTCCTTTTATTTCAGCATCTTACCCCTGGGTCCATATGATTGGACACATTGAGGCATTAATGAGTTGTAATTTTTCCAATTCGACTATTTGACAGTAAAAGTTGAAGTTGAGTCAATGTGTCGTTCTATTATCTATTACTTGAACAGAATTCACTACATGCATGCGTGTCCTTTAGTTTTCTATTGTTGATCTACTCCTACAGGCTAATCATGTGTGATTAGTTTATTTTTGCTTCATTAAAACCAATGATAAAATGTTAACTTGCTAAATTTAAACAGAGGTAATGTCTCTGAAGACTGCTTTACATTTGTACTGCCATGGAGTTGACTAAATGCTAGTCTTTGTGTGATTGCACTAGAATTATAAACATTTTTTGTATTTATATCATGTTCTTTTTATTAACTGTCATCTTTTTCACACAGTTTGCTGTTGAATTTTGCATTTCAAAGTGGTTTTCTGCCTCTTGACTTTCCCTTTTCATGATAAAATAAATATGCTGCCCTCTTAACTGCCTCTCTAAAGCATAGCACAATTATATCTCCACAGTGCTAATATATGTAAGTGGCACTCAAACTTGAAAATGTAAATAAATAAGTTATTTTCTAACTCACACTTTTGACCTTATGTACAAAACACTTTTGTTTTCTCTGGTTGTTCAGATGCATCTTTATGGAGGTCAACCCTTCTCTATGAATGACTTAGATAAAGGTGCCAAACCTCATTTGAAATAAACAGACATACTTTATACCTGCTTAAAGTGTTAAACATTTGAAAAAAAAAACTGGCAGCTGTTTTCAGAATTTGTAAAATACTAATTGTAAAAGAGCAAGCCTTTAAAAATGCCTCCATAATTCATTCCTCTGAACATAGCAGTACTGGAGTCACATTTTTTTACTTTTGTAATAATCACACATATTTCTTGTGCAGAGACAAAATAACAATCTGTTCGAGAGGCATTTTGCTTTAAACCAAAACTATGCTTAAGTAGACAAGAGCCCTCAGGGGCCCAAAATGTATAAAAACATCCTGTCCAAACTGAAGAAGTCACTAAAGAAATGGATCTACCCACACAGACTCCTTAAAAATAAAAATGTATTGTTTAAGACTAACTAAGCAATATTTAAGACCATAAAAGCATAGCCTTGTGCAATAAAGGCTATTTGTTTAATATACACATCAAAATCTCAATCGATTTAAATTACAATGAGACAGACACTTATGTAATCTTAACTACAGAAATACACTCAGGACATAAACTGAAAACAATACACTTCAGTGATGGCCTGCAGTCTGTGGATATTTGCCTGGTTTACTTGGACAGTGTTTTCTTTTCACAGCATCTCCAACAGCATTGGAAAGATGATGGCAAATGGAAAGCCAGCCTCTTGTCCTCGTTTTTAACTTGTGAAAAATGTCAGTTTCTTAAATAAAAATATACTGTTACCTTTATTTAGGGAATTAACCAAGTTTTGAGTTAATCAATGGTTATTTATTTCTTGAAGTGATAATGAATCTAGTATCCCCAAGATGCTCTGTACTGCTGAATTGAACTGGTACCTGTGAATATGTTTTTTTCCCCAAATGAATACAAACCTTTGCTTAAAATATCACTACAAGGTCCCTCTAGAAGTAAGTCCAATTGTTAATATAATAGTGTGTTATTTCAATACAGTAGAGGGTGGAAAAAAAAGGTTTTTAAGCAACATGGATGTCCATCCTACTAAGCACATTCCAAGGCAGATGCAAATAAAAGACCCATCCATCTTTCTCTTTTGTTTTGAAGTCTTCTGTTGTGTATTTTATATAAGTTCCATTGCTTAATGGTGAATGCTTGAAAGCTTAAACCACAATCTGCACAAATCTGCCAAATCTTGTTTGACCATTTGAATTATGATGAGTGCGCTTGTCTAGCCCCTTCAGAATGCATTCTAGGACCAAGTTGTAGAAGCTGAAACCATAACGGCTGGGTCATTGATTTGCATCTAATTTGGAATGTGCTTAGGAAGACTGGCCTCCTGCTGTCATTCTTTATTTAGAGTAATGGGAAGCACCAGTCATAGATACAGGAAAAAATTTAACAAGTTCATTTTCTGGAAAATTGCAAACAACAGTGATCTGGACGGAGGACCTGAGTCTGTTGGCAGGACCTGCATCTGTAAGACAAGGGTAAATGGTAAACAGATGATTCCTAAGAGAGAGCACAATGCAGGTCTTGTTTAGTGTAGGGGTCCAGTAATCCAAGGAGGAGGTAGGTGTTTACAGGAGCAGCAAATGGCAATTATGGCATGATTCGCAATATAGTATAATAATATAGTTTCCAGGTGACCATGGAGAGATGGAGGATGGTAGGGTTGGTGAAGGTGTGGTTTGGTTCCAGCCTGTATTAGAGGAGAACTCAGGCGAAATTATAAGTGGGTATTGACGTTAAGATCGGGGGAAAGCAACAGAGTACAGAAATACCCAGGCTCAGAGACTGAAAGAGGAAGACAAGGCATGATAAGATGAGAAACAAACTCAGGGCATGGAGAGCACTAGGAGGACTGATTACCACACTGGATGAGTTAACCATCAGCTGTCTGCTGCTTAGAGTCTCTCCTCTATTATCCCGCCCCTGATTGCCTCTTAAGAAGCTGCACTTGCAGTGCCTGTCGCACTCTGTAGGAGAAGGAAGAGAAACAAACAAGCATACTCAACTGCACACTGCTTCTGAGGGTAAAACACCTTTTTATGAAGCTTGCTTATGGGCAAAATTGGGCCTGCAGTTTGCACATGCCAACTTCACACAAAGGTATGATTTAGAAAAACAGCTTGGTATGAAAATGTGCAGTTCCTCACGCCAACCTAGACCCATCCACATGATTATGCATATTTGCGAAATTGCTAACGCAGATGGTCAGTGATGTGGGGAACTGAATGTGATTGCATCATAATTTCTCTCACACATCTACTGTGACTTCATATAGTTATGCAATAATCATATATTCAATGTCAACCCCAGTGGAGGTGACAGATCTTATTAAAGGTCCTGTGGCCTGTCTGGCCTCTATTCATGGGGTCTCTGTGGTGTGACTGGCCCAGGATCATCTGCAAAAGTTGTTCAACATTAATATTCTTTATAGCTCAACAACACAAAACTACGATGTAATTTATATACTGTACATTTTCATATTGAGAAACAATGAAAGACTTTGTATTTTTCTCTATGAATTGAAGGTGAATAGGTCAAAGTGAATGACAACTGAAACATTTTATTTTCCCTGATATCACAATTTATTTATTAATAATAGACCAAGCCTTTCCTTCAGGTTTCAGGGTGTCCTTTTCAAAGTGGTTGTATTTACATATAAGCCTTGTTGGGATCCGGAGCCTGCCGCTCCATCTTTCCTCCAGCAGAGTGCGCCTCGAGTCCCCTGGGCTGGAGCCCTC
>JAUZNJ010034174.1:0-12827 GCA_034780135.1 Jordanella pulchra | reverse complement strand
AATATGAAAGAACAGAGTGGGCATAGTGATGTAGTGCAAAATGCAAAATGACATAGTGCAAATGACATAGTGCAATAGTGCAATAAGAGCAGTGCAAATAAATAGGATAACTTGGACCTGTTACTGTTCCAAGAACACAGAGGTTTTTGGTGTTATAATTTCTCCATAATATTTGCCATCATAGCTGTTTTAAATGATGTAAGTTATTGAAATTTCTATCTAAAGCCTGAACTCCACTTTTTAGCTGACTAAACAGCTGCATTTAAATTAAAAAAGAGATTTCCTGTTTTTATGGAGGTTAATATCGGGGCCCAAAATTAAAATTAGCAATGTGTTCTACACATTTTCTGTGGGTTATTATTCTAGAGCAGTGGTCTCTAACCCTGGTCCTCGAGATCTACTCACAAATGAGTGAATTGACTCTTTAGCATGCCATCAAGCTTCGCAGAGGCCTGGTAATGAGCCTTTCATTTGATTCTGCTGTGTTGGAGTGGGGATGCGTCTAAAACATGTTGGGCAGTAGATCACATGGATCAGGGTTGGAGACCACTGTTCTAGAGAAAAAAAATCCAGTAATACCTAATAATCAGGAATTAATTAAGAGCTAAAGTTAGTTAGACTGGCTTAAAAGTAATGATGGCCTTTCTTATCTCAGTATTTCAGCTTCTCACTATTCTGTTTTGGATGGTTTTGTCAAAAGATGTTCTTTTTTTATAAGCCATGATTAAAAGGCTGCTGAAAATCTTTTTCACTCTTTAAACATCATGAATTTTATTTCAGAATAGACTTTTGTGACTAATTTTTAACCTGAAGAGAGAAAAAAAATTATGAGAATCCAAAAATCTTATTAGAATTGCTTCAAAATAAGGAGTAAAGAGCCTATTTGGGTCCAGCAAGTGGTGCCGTTTAATTAGTTACACAACCACCTGTTTTTTCACAGATATTTGGTTACAATATGTTCCTCTCTTTAGCTTACAAATGCATATGTGTAAAGCAGAGACCATTGTGTTTGCTTGCCACAGGAGAATGATGGTAGTCTCTTTGGCTTGGAGATGGGAGATGGAGATGGTTATACACTTTGGGTTCAGAAACAGCTAACAAAAAGTAATTCATAGCTGAAACACATCAGAGTCAGCTTCTTTTCATAGCGTGGTGAACGATCACCACGCTAGTTCTAGTTCAGTTCTAGTTCCACCAAAGGGGATCATGTGTCATGACTGGCTCTGGTCTCTATGATGGACAAACCTTTGATCTCAGGACCCCTGCTACAGGACCTGGACTCCATTTATATGGTCAGGTATACATTTTTCTAGTAATACTTTAATAAGATAGTATTACTAGTTATCGAATCTCATTGTCATACTTGACCCTTTAACACCAAATGTATCATATTTGATACATACGTTTTTGAGACCTTAATGTCATCAAAAATATGACATATAATCAGAGAAATACAGTGAACATAAAATGTATCACAAATGGTATATTAGCCTTGTCTAATTTAACTTATGTTTTTTATTTCAGTTGACAGAATTTCAGCGAGAACTCTAGTTTAAAAACAGTGCGCAAGACCCATATACGGAGGCCTTAGTCCTCAACGCGTTTCAGGTTCGAATCCGACTTGTGGTCCTTTCCGGCGTGTCTCTCCCCCTCTCTCATACCCCCTGTCAGCCTACTGTCTGGAAAACGAGCCACTAGTGCTGTAAAAACTCAAAAAAAGGTCTGAATTTTCTTTTAAGCACTGGCATACCGGCTGTCTGTTTTCCACGAGGTGTTACAGCATGTTTGCTACTTATTTAGTACTTTCGTCAATGGCTACCATCTGGCTTTTAGTGGATGTGCAGCGTTACTGCCAGCAGATGGCGCCACTTCTGTTTATATGATCTCATCTCACCCTGTGCTGTGGTTCTATTTAGGCTTAAAAAGGACAATAAAAACACTTTTAGGACGGAAACTTAGGGTATATAGCCTGGTTTCATTATAATCAACTGGATTCTGGTCTTTTTTGGCATAGACTTAAAACGTGACTATGAACCTTTAGTATATAGTGTGTGTTTTTTTATGTAATTTACTGTTTTTCTGTAATTCTATTTTCCTCCTTTGTCAGATGGGGTGGAAACCTTCTCCCAGTTCCTCAGGACAGAGTTCAGTGAGGAAAACATTGAGTTCTGGTTGGCCTGTGAAGAATACAAGACCATTGATTCGGAAACCAAGCGTCTGTCCAAAGCCAGATATATTTATACAGTTTATATTGAATCAGAGGCTCCCAAAGAGGTATGTGGTGGAATGTTTATACCACTAAAAATGCTTAGACCTTTTGCTGGTGTGTGGAGCTGCAAAAGCTCAAATGACATTTAGCATTTTTTGACTTATCTGTCACTCAGGACTTTTAGAGATAAAATATTTATGTCGCCATTATAAAAATAACTGTGGGTGAGGACTAACACGCAGTCATGAGCCTGTGGCGAGCTGACCTTTGTGAAAAAAAAATCGTTAGGTGCAGCAGCTTGCTCAGGTCATGTGCATGCACGTTGCAAAAAAAAATAGGTCGGGTTATTTTTGTGTGAGACGTCTGTGGTTTCTAGACAATTTGTGCTTGATGATGCGACCACCATCTGATAGAGTTTTCAAGGCCTACAGCAGTTTAAACTGTTGAAGAGACTTGGGTTTCTGGTTTGGGGTTTTGAACTGTCAAAGCAAAGCTAAACAGAGCATCTCCCACACACTTTCAGTCTACAGTGAACACACATTTAGCAGGTGAAGCGTTTTTTTTCTTGTCTTTTTTTTTTCTCCTTCTGCATGGTAGTTTATCAAAGTTGTGCACTGAAGTTTCTCTTATGCTCTGCCTGTTTGCAGTACAGATAAACTTCTAAATCAATTTGAAGCAAAATGTAGAGAATGGAGGATCTAACAAGCAAAACACAAAGGAAATTTCTAAAGTTATTGATAAGTCTCTTTATTGTATAGGGTTGGGGTTTTCCCCTCGTCTTCAAGAAACCTTTACTAATTATTCATCTATACAAGTATTGTGAGTCAGAAAAAAATCATTCATATGTATTTAACATACCCTGCAGATCCCCTCATTGTTAGCCCTGTGTTAGCTCGACCAGCAATGTAGCACGTATTTGGAAAGCGGATAAATAGCAAATGAGTTTTAAGAAAAGTTTTTGACAAACTTTGATAATAATCTGGCCTTTGTGTTAAAGTGGGAGTAAGAAAGTCATTGTGGGATTGAGGAAACCCACAGTCTTATTTGCAGTCTTCACTAAGCTATGTAGGGCACACACAAACTGCTGCTTCTTAGACTAAAACTGATCTTTTTAGCCTTAGAGCAAAACTCTATGTATAGGTTAAAACTTAAATTGTATAATACAATGAAAGACAGCATCCCCACCTATTATGCATGGTAGTGGCAGCATCATCCTTTGGGAATGCTATCAGCACCTATTTCAGGAATCTGGTTAATAGGATGATTGTCCTGCAGTGTTGACCACATCTGACTCAAATATGACCTCATGTCAGGTCACTCCATAGAGCTTCACCTCATGTAAGTGAAGGAGTCTTAGCTTTTTAATTCTAATGAGAATTAAAGCACATTTTTAAAGTGTTTATTCACCTCGTAGGGAGTTAGATTCAAGACTTTTAAAAGTGTGTATAATGGTCCAGCCTAGACTGAGTTTAAAATAACACCTTTGAAAGTGTTAAATAGTACACTTTGACATAGCTGCAGCAAAACTCTAAAACACAAGAACATATATAAGACTTGTGTATAACTTAGGGTTTGAACTATACACTAGCACCACCATCCACTCTGACCGTCAACACCACGCAACGTGTGGGAAATGTTCTGCCTAAAGACACGACTCCAGAGGCAGGATTTGAACCGGCGGCCCTCCAGTTGCAGGAGAAAAAAGCTATATCCTATACCACAACTCCTAAGTCAAGTATTAATGTCATGATGTAGGAATTCTGGAAGAATACCTGTTACGTGTTAGTTTTAAAATGCTCGCTTAACAGAATGCTCAAATTTAACTCTGTTGATTAACACCAACTCTTAGGAGGAACTAACTTTCGCATAGTTGCATTAAACTAAACAAGTGTTGTATTTACAGTACTTTTTCAATATACAAGAGTGGAGATTTAACACAAAAGACACATATAAAAGTTGCTGCCCTGGAGGACTTCAGTTTTAGAACGTTGGTTTATGTCTTAAACATGTATTAGAAAGGCCTCGATCAAAGGGCAGCTGTAAATACAGTGATCAGTATCAGTCTGAAGGGGGTGAATTTAAATGCATGGCTTACTTGCAGGCCTCCTTTTGTAAAAGTTTCACTTCCATTCTCTTCCACTTCACAAGTATGCTCTACATTCTGTTGGCCTCCCAGATAAAATGAATATAGTTATTGGTTGTTAAGGGCTGTAAGTACATTTGTAAGCTACATTAGATCTTGACCCATTAAAGCTCAAATTAGGCATACCACTCTTATTTATTTATGTATATTTAATATTTTCGTAATAACTGCACCATTTATAATCCATGTCTGTTCTTTTATATTCCACTTTGCAACAACTTAGGTCAACATTGACTACAACACAAAGATGGCTGTCAAGAAAAACATGGAACACCCAACAAGAAGCTGTTTTGAAGCAGCCCAAATGAAAGTCTACAGTCTGATGAAAAAGGACTCCTATCCAAGGTTCTTGCACTCTGACATTTATCTGCGTATAACCAGGAGGAAAGGCCCTGGGTCCACCATGTTTCGCAGGAGGTCACGCTCCTGCGTGTTCAACGACCGGGGAGAAGCCACAACTGAGCCCTCTGCTTGGTAATCCTAACATTGCACAGCCATGTGGAGCGGATTTATTATCAACCGGGAGATCATTTTTGATTTGCAACACAACTGTTGAAACATGATGTGGTGTCTAAATTACGGCCCACAGGTTCTGATGTGTAGCGTGCAATATTTCAATCTAACCACAGGTTCCAGAATGAATTACTTCACAGACACGGCACCGCAGTAAATTGACATTAATAGTAATTTAAATGTACTGTTTGGGAAATATTATTAGCTTAGTAACATTATTTTATCCTCATTTCAGCTTGTTAAACATTATTATGTGGTCGTTTAAACTGCTTAAAGGGAAGGCCAAGAACAACAGCTCGTGGTTCAAATTAGCTCTTGTTTTCTATTATTATTCTTTATGTTGTTTTATTTCACTTGGAAGCTGGAACGTCGATCTGAAATAGTCATTAACTCTCAGATCTACTGTGTTCAAATTGCATTTTGTATAAAACCCCTAAGTTTTGTTAGATGTTTTGCTAAGTGACCAGGCTAAAAGCCATTAGCCTCACGAGCTACTAACAGTACTCTGTTGGACAGTATGCATCCATTAACAGTAACAACACTTCTCTAAATAGAGCGTTATCAATAGTATGAAACTATTAGCTTTTTCAGAAATGGCAACCATCTTGGATTTTAACTCAGAGTGTTTGAGAAACTTTCAACCTTTAAAGTTGGAACTCTGACATAAAGAGAGGGATTTTTTTAATAGACATTAAAAGCTTACCTACAAATGTTATGCAGTGTTGGTATGGGGTGAACTTATTTCCGTTAATGTTGCAAGCAAAGAAAACCGTCTCTTGATAGAAACCTAAAAGAGAAATCTTTTGTAAAAATAAATTTGAAGAAAATGAACCAATTAATAAAAAATTTTAAAAACTTCTTAATCAACAAAATGTTTTAAGGAAAATTAGCTGTTTTCTCAGTCTATTTTTTTTCACCTTATTTTACAATTGTAATGTTGAGTTTTGAAATTTTTGGAAGTGAGGAGCCAAGACGCATTTCTATTCGTCCGCATGAATATTTGTATTTTATTAAGGTAAAGAGAATGTCATCTGTAAAACGGAGTTTGATTTTTAAAAAATTGTAAGAAATATATTCAAATTGACAGAATTAATTGTAAAAATGTAAAATCAGTGAAAAACGAAACTATGAAATTTGAAAATATTAAATGCAAAAAAATTTAAGTCATTTGAAAAAGATTAATTTAAAGGAAAAGAAGCAAAGTTACTCATTTGAACCTTTTTTGATTACAGCATTGCTCAAGTTTCATTTCTTGATTATATATATAAAATGTGTTTTTCGCTTGCAACAATAATGAAACCAAATTTACTCCATATATTAGTCTACTAACTAAAAATCTAGCACTTATATATTATACACAAATATATTACTTATTGTGATAATGTGCTTTTTGGATGTCATATTTTTGGCTCGGTCACACAAAGTAAATGCTTGCTACCAATGCTGGTTTCCTAGCAACTTGAAGGCAGCGTGAACAGCTTTAATCAGCTGCTTTCCTGGAGTTTTTTTTTTTTTCCTAGTCTGGGTTAATTCATGCAGACATGAGTATGTTATCGTTCCAGTTATTTCACGCTTGCCTTAAATGAAACGGCATCATTCCTGGAAATTTGGATCTATGTTTCTTGACTTTTTACTTTACACCAACAGCCTGAATACATTCCTGGGAGGCTATTTAGCAGTAGTGACAGTTTTTTCTCCTCCATCAGTTGATTATTCTGAGTCTAGAAAGGGATTATTCTGGCGGATTTGTGGATGCTTTTGCCGTTGTGACGCACTGAATCAGAGCAGCCTTTATTGAGGATTTTATTGAACAGTTTTGAATCTGGAGAGAAGTGGAAATATTCGAGGTAGCATCATAGTGACCTCATAGTGACAAGACTGCTTAAGCACATTCAAAGCTTCAGCAACTGTGGTTTGTCACTGATTCATACCGCTGATATGCCAAAGCTGATTTGACCAAATTTTCATTAAAACTGAATGAAGATTTACATGTGTTACACTGTTTATCCCCACATGCATAACAAGCAGTTGAAAGCCTTTGGTCGTATTGACTGCGAAGAGAAAAACAACAAAGACGATCAAAACAGGAGTTCTTACATGTCTGCTTTTAATGATCACATTCTCTTTTTCACACACACTGAAAAAGCCATGCATAATGTATCTTCTCTGACTACTAATATTACATTACATTGATTACAACTGCTGTTTTTTCACTTGCCACCTAATATAATTTATGTATTACTTGATCACATTTGATACGTACTGCTGTAAAATGTACATACTATATGTGGACAACTTCAAATAAAAAAAGTCTAGTAAAATATGTTTTTAATGAGGCCATAAATGACATTAATTGCTTTGAATGAGTGCATAAACAGGACAAATAGAGCCATAATGTGCACATATTATGCCAGTGGGAAACACCCGACAGCATGTTGCTCCCTATTCTGAATCATTGAAAAATTAATAGCCCATATCCAGCCCTAACCATTCTAGTGTGGAATTATTTATGCTACCATATATGTATGCGTGAGCTATACTTCTTGCAAATACAAGTAGATATTAATTCAGATCTGTTTCTGTGGAACAACTGAGTATTTCTAATGTGTATCTGTACAGAGAGCATCGCCATTTGGTTCTTTTGCACAAATGTCCAGGTTTCAAGTAGCATGTTAGCATGTTAGCATCAATTTTCTCATTATTTGTGTGGAATATCAAAAAATAACACAACACATATGCTGTACATTGAAAGTATAACTGGTGAAGTGGATATGGTTTGTCCCTTCCAACCAAATCAAAACTCAAAAAGAAGTTTGCTGAATAAGTCTTCTCCTGGCACCCTCACATAATTGATATACCTATAAAGCCACTGACTGGGGATCCCAAAATTCAGTCAAACACAGAGAGTGCTTTAAATATTTATTGCAAAAGTTGGCTTGTGAGAAGAGGAGGGAAAACAGATTCTTTACAGAAAACTGACTGAAAAGGAAAGAGAATTGTTAGTGGCTGGGATAAATTTATTTAATAAGGCAGAACTCAAAAAAAAAACAAAGCCACTAACCTTTTCAAAAGCCCGTAAGGGGGGTCAAAGTGTTACTTGCTGCTCCTGGGGCTTGACCCTCATCCCAGAGGAGACTGATATGAAAGCAAAGATGTCACAATTTGTATCAATTAGGACAGTGAGGCTGCTTTAACTGAAGCAGGGAGAAAGTCCTTTCCTCAGGCAAGGGGGTCATACACATTGGCCTTTGTCCAGATTTCAGAGAGCAGATATCCAATAGGGACAAGGTTGAAAAGTCCAAGAACTTGAGCTGGGTCAAAACACCGATCAGGATGATTCGGAAAGCTGTATACTTATTCATGACAAGGCTTTCAATAATCTGGCATTGACTGTTATGGAAAAGGTCCTTATGCTAACTGCACTGGTGCTTGGAGACATCTTGCGTCCTAGTCCTAGCTCCTTCTTTACTGCCAGCACTATTCAGATACCACTTATTACAGCCACTGTGAATGCACTTTTGCTGTGGCTTACTTAAGTCTCCTTGTAGATTTGAGGTATTCTGTATCCAAGAGCCAGCAGACAGATTCATAACAATACCAGTAAGGTGGTTCCAGATGCTGACACCTGTGACTAGGTGGAGAAGGGCTAAGAGCCTCCCACCATCTTTCAATAAAAACTTTACTCAAGTTAGAGGCTCAGCTCAATTTCAAGACCCCCTTAATTACCAGCACAATTTTCTTTTTTTTCATGAGTAGCATAACACCCCCACATGCTTCATTAACCACAGATGATGTATAAGTTCAAGACCTTTTTTGATTATCAGTCTGGTATTATTACTGTTGCTATGGCATTAATGATCTTTTTTTACTTACACATTTATTCATTTTAACTTCAGATTTAACTAAAAGGTATTGTATTGTAGCAGGGCCACTGACCTGATACTGATAAAACAAAAATCTAAACTGTCTTTTGTGGCATACATGTTGATAAATTATCTGTGTAGTTGGGGAATATCTTTTCCCACAGTTTGATCTATTATGGCGACACAAATGGGTGGTCGTTTTTAAACTTAACTTCTGAAGAAAATTATTTGTTTATTGTCGTATAATGTCTACCAATTTTTCTGTATTTTTAGCTCTCAAATAAACAAATTATTACTGGAATCATTCATGCTGATTAGAGTGCAGCTATCTTTTTTTTAATAGATTGACTGCATTTAACACTTTTCCTATTACCTTTTAATAGAACCTTACTTTAAAAGGTCTATTAGGCCCTTGTTAAAGCTGCACTGTACAAAACAAATAAGACAGAAATCAGTTTGGCTGAAGAAATTTATTTAAAAATCTAGATTAAGGCTTATATGAAAGAACCTCAGACCCAAATAACTTGTTTTCAAGCATTAAAATAAAAACATTAAACTTAGGTTTTCTCAAACTATGTAAAGTGAAGGATTTCAAATTTTAAATCTAAGCTAAAGATAATCAAAGCAGTGTACCCCTGGGATAAATACTCAACAAGCTTTTCCTGGGTAGATCACATCTCAAAAGCTCTTTTATCAGACCCTACGTGACACAAATCTAGCAAGAGATTATTTGACTCCCAGGCTCAGATATTGAACTACGAAATCCACCGCCTTTAGAATCTGTTTTCACTTGATGCCTGCAACCATATTGACAAACCTGGACAAATCTGAGAGCAGCTGCAGAAACAAGGCCACATTACGTTTGAAAGACTCAAGGTGAGAGCCTGTATCTTCCTCTTTTTAAAGCAATAAACCTTCACTGAAGTAGCAGAAACATATTTAGAGGATGCCTTTAAAAGCCAACTCCATGCCAAGTTCCCACTACTCTCAAAGTGGCTGAATGCTTAGCAGAGAACAGGTGGCAGGTTTCACTTTCAGCCAGCTGCACACTAAATATCAGGACTCTGAGAGGCTGCCAGCAATGTTAGATCTGTAGAGCAGTGCTGGAAAAGAATCATTATTAATGGGATTTTTTTTTCCCTATCAGCCATTATCCTCAATCACTTCTGAATCTCCTTATCCCATCAATGTAAACAGAAGGCATGCACGATGGTAGAAAAAGATTCAAAACAAATGCACGCTTACTGAATTTTTATCAGGGCTTTTTTAATGTTTTTTTTTTTGTTTGTTGGTTTGTTTTGTTCGGTTGCAGCCTCTCTCCATCCCAATCTCCATCCTGCTGTCTACAGCCTTAGTAACCTCAGTGGAGGAATCAAAAACCCGTTCAGGTTCAAATGAATCAACCCAGCTAGAGCAACAACAAAAGGAGAGTCAGACAAATCCAGGGCTGTTGTAATTACACTGTATAATGGAGTTTTGGAGAGGAAAGGGAAGACTGGAGATGACTATAGTGCCACCATGTGTCTGGTGATGTCAGTACACCCCTGGAGGAGGAGGCAATCTTTTACAGTGAAAGTATGAAGCACAAATTGGTGCTCTTTAACAAAATGTGTCTTCTAGATACCTGTGAAGCATTGAGCTCCTTTGGATTTTCATAATCCCTCTGATAGGAAAACGGACATTTGAAAACGTAGGTCCTCGTCTGAACAGGAGAAACTTGGACGCTCTTTAGCAGCTGCACAAGCTTTGGCCTTTTTTGAAAAACAAATCCTTTGACTTACCTGCTTCTACTCTCATGCAAATAGGGGTAGCCTGGGTGTTTTCCATCACCTGCTGTGATTTACATTCTTAGCTTGTTCTGTTCCTGTCACATTTTAGCCAGTGGTCAACAACATCAGCAAAAGAGGAAACAAATGTCCGGTGTGTCCATCCAACAAACCCAAAACAGAAGTGAATGTTTATATATAGCTGGTGGTCTGTAATGCTAATGTTTTCTGTAGCTCTGCTAATAAAACTGATCTGCTTTGTGGCTTTTCACAGCTTCAGGGAGAGATGTTCTTAAATTCCTGTTGGAAACATGATAAAGAAATGTACAGTGATATGTGTATTTAACCCACCATCTATTGTTGAAGCTAATGATAAGAAAATCAATTGCAAAATGAAAAGTGTCCTACTAAGGCAATATGACTCCTTCCTGGGGCTGTTGAGTCAAACTATAAATATGTGGGCTGAAAAACTAATTTGCTTTTTTTCACTGGCTTCTGTTTATTTAAAATTCTTCAGCTATTGTGTACAGGAAGCCAATAAGCCAATTATAGCGTTTCTGTCAACCTGCTGTTTTTTTGTGCTGAGTAACTATTTTCCTTTGTCATAAATGTAGGAAGAGATATTTCAGACCTCTAAAAGTGAAGGTTTATACACTTTTAAATACCTAATTATTAATCCCTGCACCAGTCATAGCCTAATGTCTTATCCTTGTTACTTAGAAAAATGGAGGATAGTCTTAGTACACCTAGACATCCCCCTGGTTGTACTGATTTTAGCTATTTCTGCTAAAAAAATTTGCTAATTAGCAGACATTGTAATCTCACAAAAGACCCAATTAGCTGTGAGTTATTTGTTGGATTTAAGTCCTCCAAGAGTAAAGTAAACGTTATAGATTGTGGAACAGCTGCGGGAGATGCTTTATTTATGTAATCTTCTAGAATTTTGTAGTTTGGGGAAAATTATTTCTGTAATCTCAGGTGGCTAAACAGCTGGCCAGTGTTGAGACAGCTAACCTCTTAAAAACTACAGCGAATCTGGAAAATAATTACTTTTCCACATCTTGTTATTATTTATTCCAAATGTTCTAAATTATTTTTTTAAAGAATTCTAAACACAACACTGGTTATTTAAGTTTGAAAAAAAGGTTTGAGATTGTTGTAAATTTATATAAAATGGAAAACACATTTGCAGAGATCATTCTTGAGATGTTTCTACCGCTTAAATTGAGTCTACCTGTTGTAATTTCATTTGATTGGACATTATCGGCAAAGCCACATACTGTGTCACGGGAATGTAGAGAAACATCTCTGATGCTCCGAAGGTCCCAATGAGCTGTGATCTCCATCACTGTTAACATAAGATCTTTGGAACCACCAGAACTTTTTGCAGAGCTGGTGAGCCGTCTAAACTGATGGATCAGATGGAGAATAGTAAGGGAGGTGACCAAGATGTATTTAACATTTCAAGCTCAGTTACAATCTTGTTATTACAATAAACTGTCATGATTCTGTGAATCAGTCCTTGATTGACCATCCCCACCTGCTTAGCTCTCATCACTCTAATCAGCTCCACCTGCACATCAGCCTATATAACCCTCTTTTTGACCAGAGTCTGGCCACATTATTTCGAGCCCTATCGTGAGAGTTTTCTAGCGTATCTTCTGCCTGCCTTCCTGATACGACCCGTTCCACATCAAGACCTTGCCTTTTGCCTGTTTCCCTGTCAGATCTATTTCTGTGTCTTCTGGTTCAGACCCCTGCCTCCTACTTACTCGGATTTTGGATTACGGACTGGATACTTCTCTGACATCTGATCTCCTGTTGCTGACCTCTGCTCCCATAACGACTCTATTTCTGGATTACGGACTGGATTCTCTTCTGATATCTGACCATCTGGTTCTGACCTCTGCTTCCCCCTCCACACGTATTCAGAGAAACAGCTCTTACCTCTGGCTCTCCAGCGCGGGGACATCATCCCGTCCTACGACTCTCTGGATTGCCGTCCGCTTCACTGAGCTCTATCACCGCTTCCCCTTGAGGTTAGTTACCTTAAAAATCCTGGTAACTAAACATTCCGTGATCCTGTGCTGGACATTAACACTACTAATCTTTCCCCAGACGTATTCACCGATGCTGCTGATTCTCGCTACCGATCATGACCATTTCCTTAATAAACTGTCAAACTTTTTCCAGGTTGTCTGGTTTGAATTCTGGGTCCGCAATTTTCCCCCGCCCGTTACATAAACATTTGCAAACATACAGGGGTTGGACAATGAAACTGAAACAGCCCTCATTTTAGTGTGGGAGGTTTCATGGCTAAATTGGACCAGCCT
>JAUZNJ010034173.1:0-37656 GCA_034780135.1 Jordanella pulchra | reverse complement strand
CATGCTTGCTTAGTGTGAGGGATTGCTGTCCAGTCAATGATTCGATGCAATCAGCTGGTTTTCCTTAGATAGAAAACTTTTAGCTAATCTGACTGTGTGATTTGAATGAACTGTCTTGGTGAAGTGCCTTGAGATGACATGTGTTGTGATTTGGCGCTATATAAATAAACTGAATTGAATTGAATTGAATTAAGTTAGCATACATTCTCTAGTTTTACATTTGTAACCAATAGAAAAAAAAAGATAAATATACTTCAGATAGTTTGGTAGGATCTGGATTCAGAAAAACAGATAAATCTGTTTTTAACACCACATTATAAACAGTATTAGTGGGATAATAATAAAAATTCATCTCTCATCTACAATAACTGGTGTGCCTGACAGTGAATAAATATAGCAACTGTTACTGTTCTTTGAGAAAAAATCAAATTAGAGACACAAAGCTACTTTTAATTCTATTAGTGTGTCACAGGAAGTAGAAATCACAAATAAAAAGCATTTCCTCCACTGTTCTGCTACAAAATTTAATATCTCAAAGGTCCTTCCCTTCAAAGAAAAACAGATGCATGTGTGTGTTTTGTGTGTCTGTGTTTACACATATGCAGGTGCGTGCTGCAAATTTGAATGCTTGTCTTTACAGTAGTAACACAGTTCATGGGGATGTTTATTTGCATCTTTTAGAGCAATAGGAAAATCTGAAGGGGGCTGCAATCAGGTGGGTCCAGCACGAACTAGGGACCGAGTGGGGTAGGAGTGTGTTTGCTATGTGAGTTTAAGGAAGTGGATGAAGAGAAGGAGTGTGCAGGGAGCAGCAGAGAGGCCTCTGCGCTTGTGCCTTTCAAGGTGTGTTATTTGTTCAAGGCTGTCCAAACATTTACAGAGCGCTGGCAGCCCTGGAATGCAGAGGCAGGGCCGAGAGCAAGAGCAGCAGCCGTGGGAAACCGCTGCTCTCCTCAACCTCTGCAGGCTCGTTCCCCCTCGGGCAGAGTGTCAACACAGACAGTGCCAAAGATGTGTGGGCTTGATAGTGACAGCTCCCGTCAGCGGCCGTGCATGCACACACACACACACACACACAGCCACACACACACACGTGCTCTTCCAGCAGGCACGCAGCCGGGCCCATTGCCTGGCTTGTAGACTGACACACATTAACTGACAGAGGCAGAAGCCAGACCTACCCGCTTTCTCACACAGACACACTTGCTGACATTTTTTTCATTCACACACCCACACACACATTCACATATATGATTATTTACATCTTTTAGAGGAATTCGGTGTTTAAAATGACTTTTTGTTAAGATTTTGTTTCCAAAGAACATTTTAAAATGGCAGGTTCCCTTAAAACCTCATATAAATATTCTAAAGTAGCTCTGCAGCACCTTCCACTCAAACCCAGTGAATACTATTCACCACCTTTCATCCTTCAGATCTATGTTCTGACCAGAAAACAGATAAAAACTTTATCTACTAACTGCCTATTGTATATAACATGACTAGAGTGTGCAAAGATTAACATAAATGTTTAAATGTGAGTGTTTTAACGACAGCAGGATGACTTCAGGTGAGGACGTGCCTCATCCAGCCATGGGAAACATGCCTGTTCCAGGAAGTCAGCTGTCAATGTGCTCCGCTGAAGTGATATCCTGTGATAAGAGCTGATTTCAGGAAGCTACCCAGAGGTTCATGGCATGCCCGGGTGCAGAGCGAGTTCACTGATATCTTTTGTGTGTTTGCTTTAAATTCAGATACAAACACCAGACTACAGTAGGTGGAGATAAATGCTTGGCTGACTTGTTGAACTTCGTACAGATCTAGTAACTAAAGTATTTCTGAAATTTGAGAAGATGGGTAAAAAAAACAACAACTCTTTGTTAGAAGTAAATTGTTAAACAGAAGGTTCATAATAGTTGAACGAAGTTTTTGATTTAACAACAGAAATGAAGAAGATATTTTTTGCTTTAGGTCAGTTTTGATTTATATGCTGTGATACACTCTATGGAGGATTTTATTGCCATCAATAATGGACTGGATACAGTCAGAATGGATACAGGAGATCTGTTGACATCAGTTTTCAGATCTTTTTATATACTCTCAGTAAGATTAAGATCTGGATATTAACTGGATTTTTCGTATCGGTATAATTTACTGAATTTCCCATCGGGGATCAATAAAGTATATTTGAATTGAATTAATCTGATCTCCACTGTTGCTCTCCCTGAGGTGAAGTCGTCTTGCTGACAGTAAACTTCCACCCTTTGCTCAACTTTTCTGCAGCCACAAACTGGTTTGGTTTCCTCTGGTTTAATGTTTTGCAGTGGGGATCTGGTCCTCAGCATGATGTGCAGTTAGTTTTGCACGACAAAGAACATTTTGCATGTAAGCCTAATTTTTAAGTTCATCCCTGGACTTCTGATGAGTTTTTTTAATGCCATTTTTTCTTCTTCTCTCTCTTGCTAAGATTTGCAGAGTTCAAAGCTACACACCAGCAGTTTGTCCTATCTTGTGGATCTCTCCAGTTCCTCCAAATTGACCAGCAGACTTTTAAATGGCATTTGTTCCTGCAAAAGCAAATCTTTAAAATTCCTGATAAAAAAAAAAACATCTCTAGAAAATGGGTCAGGAGTTTTTTGTTTACAGAGGAAACAGAATGAGTCAAACGAATAAAACAAAACTCGTCATTAACGTGGCTGATACCAAAGAAAACCAACGTGAAAAACTGAAAAAATATCTTTCAGGCAAAGGTGATTGTGGGAAACACCATCATTTGATTAAAAAAGGCTAATTTGCCTATGCTTTGGCAAAATACCCTCTGTTTGTGTACACAAGACTTCAGGTTGGTGAAGCAGCTGCTGAGCACAAGGGAAAACTTGGGTGCAACTAGTAAGCACAAACACACACACATACAAACACACACAGGCTGCACTGCAGCTCACATGTGTGATACTCATTGTGTCTGACAGTATGATCAAGCTGAGTGAAACTTCATCTTCCTCCTCCTCCTCGCACGTCTCTTTGTGCTCTTGTCTCACACACTCTTTCCTCTGCTCCCTCTGCCCTGCAGCATCGTACACCTGCCCGCACCGCTGCAGGAGTGTCATGTTTCAGAGATGAGGCAACTTTGCACCAATGAGCTGCTGTGAGAACAGTTAGGGAGCGTGGTGGGAACTCTCCTCCCATTGCTGGCCTCTCTACCTGGGAACCGAGGCAGCCTCAGGGAGGGGCCGCCCTGCCGCCCGCTGTCTGAATGAACAGCAAACAAAAAAACTCTCACCAACAGGTGAGTTACACGAGTCTGTGTTGGTTTTGCTTCTGTCTATTCATTTTCAGACCCTCTCCCATTCCACCATCATTGTTTCTTCATTCATGGTTGGTGTGCTGCTTTGCATTTTGGCAGGAATGAAAAAATAGGACACAGAGAAACAAAACAGTCAAAGTGTGGGAACTTTTGCTCCTTCCTTTTTTTCTCTTTCTCATGAGCTTTTATCTGCATTAACTCTACTTGCACAGGTATTTGTGCACCTGTGGTACCGGATTAGAGGATCTGTTTCTTCATTGTTTGCAGAAAAAGGCACAGTGAATATTTTTTTTATCACAGGTTTCTGCCTGAAGACACATGTAATCCTGTGCTGAACAGCTGTCAAAGCTTAGAATTTTTTAAAGCAAACCCTGTTCCTGTTTCACTTAAACTGTCCAAGTGCATCAAAGCACAAATTGAGGAAGTGCTCTTGTGGAGCCAGTGTATTCATTGTTGGAAAAATGTATTGCATTATGACTTAATACACAATGATCTCAATCCCACCAATTTACTCTTTACAGTTCTTTAAAAGGTTTGCTTCATGACAAATTATTTTTCCTTTTAGTTGCAGCTTCCTGTAACTAAAAGTACCTCACACACTGCCACCACTAAGAATAAAAAATATGTATGTATCTTTGTTGAAATAACAGCAAGCTCTTGGTCTTTACATGTTATTACAGGTAATCATGTCAGTTTGTTTGTCTTAGGTCTGGGCTAGCTAGCCTGGTCAGGTTGGAATGCATGGAGTCCAGGCTCAGCAATAGTGGCAGATTCCTATGTTTTAAATGGTGTCTGAAATTAGTAATCTTTCAAAAAAGAACAAACTATGACACCATTAGAGACAAATAAACTTGTTTATACTTTCTTTAGCTACCATTTGTTGCATTAAACCTTCATAAATCTTATTATATTACTCATTTTACTTCATTAGATATTCTAAACCCAGTCATATTGAGAGAAGTACATCTGTAAACTGGACTTTGAGTGGACCATCCTAACGCAATCCTTTTACATGCTGTAATCTAACCTCATGGTTCGTAAATTAAGGTAGAATTGGAAGCATTTTGGCTAGTTTGAGTAATGCTTAAAAAAAAAAAAAGTTTGTTAGGTAAATATGAACAAATAGGTGACAGCAGCCAAATCAATACATTTTTAAAGCAAGAGAAAAATTCCTCTATGTTTCCCGTTCAGCCACGATACAGGAAACAGTGTTTGGAAGCAACGAGTTCAAAAGCATATACAAAAAAGGTTTTTTTGTTTATCTATTCGTTTTTATTTTTTCCAAATGCACAATATTAGCATCACCTACATCTGAAGCCAAAATGAGGGTATGAAAATAGTTGTTCCAAGGGATACTGCAAAAAAAAAAAAAAAAAAAAAAGTTAAAGAAAAATGTGTTGGTTACATGAGAAAAAAAATATCCTATAAAGACAGTGAACGCATTTTAGCCAGCATCCTCATATATGTTATACTATTGTGCACATAGAGCAAAGACACAGTTCACTGACCTGGCATGGTATGGAAAAATGTTGGATAATAAGCTTTAAATGACCCACGCAGAGTTCAAAACCACCTTGTAAAAACAGGCAGACTAAATAACTTTATTAATACCCTACATGTCAGTTTTAATCGTGTACTAATTTTTTCACAAAACCTTTGAACCATTTTGGTTCAATCCTTTGATATATAATGACATGAAAAAAATGTATATGATTTTATTCGCTGTGGTAGACATGATCAACTTTTTTAAATCTAGTAAAGACCATAACAATTACCTATGAAAGCTCTGGAGTTAACAGAGTGTGTTTTTTTATTATTTTTTTTTACTGTTTACATCTTGAAAGCAGCAGAGCAGCCTATAAAGTTGGTAGTTTTCCAACTGGATTTAATATCCAGTACACTAGATTATATCATGTTATATCAGTGGTTGGGAAACAGATGCTACATAATAGAGTTAAATCACAAACAGGGAGGTTTCTCACTTCAGTGCCCAATTCTGAGTTTTATGTGTTTATGACAACATTGCTGGACAATACTGCTACAAAAATATGCAAGGTCTACAAAATAAAGCATCTATGTCAGCAGCATGGAAGCCACGTAAAATGAATGTACAAAAAAATGAGTTCTACACTTTGTTTTGTTAATAAACTTTATGGAGATTCTAATTTGCTCTAAATACTTTAGGTAATTGTATTCTACATCTTTACCACTAGATGTCATGTAATCCACTAAATTACTTGCTTAAAGTTTTTGTGGATAAACTACTGAAATTGAGACAAACAGAAATTCTGCAAATGTCCCAAAAAATTATTAAACTGATAAATAAAAAAATTATCAACGAAAAGAGCTGACAAAGTTGACCTTTTCTTTAAGTACACAGGGAGTGTATATGCAGGAATGTGTATTTGTACTGGTCTCTAACTCAACTGTGCACCTCCCTCCCAACCCGAAAAACCTTACAAAACAACATCCAACAAAGTGCGAACAAATCTTCCCTCTTACTTTACAGCTGAATCGTCATTTTGACAGATCAATACTAAAAAGTATACAGCTGAAGTTGCTCTTTATTTAAAACAACATGCCCTTGACACAATCTCCTGCTTTGGCCCTTCTCATCCACAGGGGAATTGTTGAAAGGTTAACCAAAACTACAACAATAATGTATGGGCAGCTGTTTCCTGGGCAAGCAGCAACAGGCGTTTTCTCATGAAGTCATTTTGTGAAGTGGATGAAGTTATGAAACAACTGAGGTCATCTGAGTTTATTTCTTCTTTAGCTGAATGAAATTTAAAAAGTGCAATACTTTAAGATTTGTTTACAAAATTGTAAAAGTTTGAAGAGGTTTTTAGAGATAATATTGAATAATTGTTTGTTTTTAAATAATAGTATGAAAACGACAGGCTCATCAGATAAGTTCATGTGGGGAGGATGTCCACTGTTAAAGGGATCATTTACAGAGAGGTGTCAGTCAGTGGTTTTTGTCCCACAGATCCTGAGCCAGTGGCTGCCCTGGATCACAACCTCATACCGAAACCTGCCTGATTTATGACTTTAGAAACTCAGAAGTCTAAGTTTGCAGTTTTGCTCAAAGCAAATTGTTCTTTTATTGTTTCCTATTTATTTGGGTTTTTTTCTATTTCCCTCTCCTGCTAAAGTTGGTATCAGTAGCAATGAAGGCTTGTTCAGACGCCTTTCTCTCTGTTTAAACTGCTTTCAACCTGTTTTTCTTTGACTTTTTGACAGCTCCTTTCCCCTCCTTTGTTCCTTGTCTTTCACTCTCTGGTTTACAGCAGTTCTACATGGGAGAGGGAGATGTTTACTCATTCTCTCGACAGAAGCGGGTGAGTTAAAGGCCATCACAATAAGCAAATATAATCTGGAGGTTGTGCCGTAACCACATGTGTCTTCCTTTCACGAGTATTAAATTTCTTTGACGTGTGCGCTTTCACCATGGTGGCAGATGCTTTTCTCTAAGGTCAATGTGTTTTTCACAAGAGTTAATAACAGCTCTTGAATAAAACAGAATACCCAAACTTGATAAGAGCGTATCTATTATAAAGCGTATCTCTGAAGTATGAGGAAACTAAAACTTCTCAGGAATGTCAGAAACTTATTAACAACAGAAACTGTTAGACAGAAATGAATAACTACTCCTACTTCTTGTTTAATTTCAATTCTTTCATTCCCTTGCAACATACTTCACAATGAATCGTTATCAAGTCTAGTTAATTTGGTGCCACTTATATTTTTCTGCCAAGTGTGGCTGAGTATATGCTTTATGGTGCAGGGTGAATGTAGCCTTTAATTCAAGATTTTCTTTGTTTTAAAATAGATTAAAAACTGCATATTGGAATCCTTTACAACTACTCTAAAATTCATGCTGCTGGAATATGTTTCTGTTGACCATAGTTTCTAGAAGTGCTCCATCAGCTATGCGTCTAACAGCCTGCCCTGCTGCAGTTCACCCTCTACACTCTTGACTTCTCCATCAACTCCCCTCGATGCCACCTTCAGAAGTTCTCCTATGATTCTACGATAGTTGCCATCATTATAGGTAAGTAGACTAAGGGCCTAATTTTTAAAACTGTTGCGTGTAAAAAAGAAAAAACATTTTTAAACTCCATAATACATGCAAACAGAAGCAATATGATTTACAAAGGAGGGGTACAGCGGGGGGCAAACCTTTTTGAGTGTGTGCCTTCATGACTGTGAATCATATGTTTTTGACCAAACCAAGCAAATATGTGGGAGGAGGATATGTAAATGTAAATACTTGCAATCCACAAAGGAATTTGTCAAAGCTAAAATGGCAGGTATGTTTTTTATGTCTATAATTGGCACATTTGAATATCTGGCCAAACATTTCTGAAGTTATTGAGGAGATGACACATTTGCTGCAGCAGGAGCCAAACAGTAGTGATTAGTTGTAATTCAACCAAAATGGAAAACAGCACGACTGAACTTTGATATTTTAGCATGTCTATAAACAAACAAAAGTGAATACTTACCACCACCCAAGAGGGTGTGCATTCCCAACCTAACTTATCCTTTTCATCTCTCAACTTTCCTTTACAGGTGCAGTAAACTATCATGGGCCTACCTTGACTTACAATATTTTGGGTTGAGTGGATGTTGAGAAGAGTTGATGGAGGTAAATCCAGCTGTTTAGGGTTGAATCTGGCTGTTTTAAGAAAAATGACATAATTGTTTTGTAATGTCTCCCATCAAGCTGTTGCAATATAGGGAGCTCCTTCGGTGAAAGACTGCTGCACTCAAGCTATACAAAGCAACGTTTTCTAAGATCCTTCCTCCAAGTTGCCATAAGACATTATGTTATCCCATTCTAACAGGATCATTAAATGAATAAAACAATGCTGTTAATTTAAAAGGTTTTATCTGCTTATCAAGTGTTTTTGTGCATCAATACCATTATCTACACAGTTTTTACCTGCTCCTTTGTTGTTATTTTTTTCAAAAACAAATGCTATTATTTGCACAGTTTTATTTCATAATTTCTGTCGAATAATGTTTGTTTTTTGTTTTTTATGTAAACCTTTTTAATCTTTTATTGTTTTCTGTATTTTTATTTAGCTGTATAGAGTCTATTTGAACTGACCTTTTTTATTTTAGTTGTTTTTCAGGTTTTACTCTTCATACCTCTAAGCCTTCATGACTTATTTGCTTTAACACCAACACACCAGGACATAAAGGATATTCTATTCTATTCTATTCTATTCTATTCTATTCTATTCTATTCTATTCTATTCTATTCTATTCTATTCTATTCCATTCTATTCTATTCACCGAGATGTATAAATCATAAGCTAGCAACATACAGAGAGAAGTCAATTGTTTCCAATATGATTTAAAACAATGTAATAATGAATTTCAAAACTGATTATTGTATAGAAATTTCTACTTCTCTGGGGAAAAAGAGCACCTTCATGTTCATCAGTGCTACAGTTTGTTTAAATTAATTTTTGTTCTATGTTTTCAAAAGAAAGACTTGTCCAGCTAATTTTTCATGTGATCTAATAAATGCAATTTAAAGCACACATAAACAGGTGCATGGCAATGCAAAACCCCCACACCCCAACACTTGTGCTTCTAGACAAAAAACCAGAAAACTTACTCTGGGAAAGAAAGATGCATCCAGGTGCAAATAAAGTAGTTTTGCAAAGAGTTTTTCCCAGAAATAGAATAGCCCAATAGACAACATGTCTGTACTATTTGGATTTCTGATGCCCCTAGTATTTTAACACAAACATTTTCTGTATGAGTTTTCATTTAACTTTCAAACATTTCAAATATAGGCACAAAAACTGCACCCAAAATCAGTTTCAGGTTTGATAAATCACATTGCAGGTGGTTTCTCTGCATTCTCTCCTTCCCCACATTCTGGTGATCAGCAGATGTTCTGCATATTCATGAAGGAGCGAAACAAAGTTCTGCTCAATTTAGTAGTTGGTATATTATTTTGCATGCTCTATCAAGTTTGCAGGTATTTCCATACAAGCAAATCATCCCACATCATTTTCAGCTTCACTGGTTGACCAGTAAATCCAAATTCCCCTCAAAGATTCAGGCTCTGGATAGAAAAATAATTGGGAGATGAATTTGAAACTATTTGCAGTCCCCTGTTGTTTCTACTTTCCTCTCTAATTAATGCCAGGTCTTAAGCTAAAAACCCCCTTTGACAAACTTCTGGAAGAGAAGTAAGCTGTGTTAAAATTAAACCCCTTCATCATCTCAATACTTTAAACATTAATTTCTTATTCAAGAAGCTCTTCCCTTTCTTTCCTGTGATAAATAATGAAAGTTTTTTTTTCAAATTCTGTTTATTTTTTTACTTGTTTGATTAAAATATGAAAGAATGTTGTTCAATGAGGGAGAAAAGAAATGATCCATGAACAGGATTTTGATAGATTGTTAAATAGATAATGATAGATACAGTGTAATTTAAACATTATATCAGTTGCTACAAAAAAAACATTTTAGATGTTAGTTTAAGAATGGTGGGTAGGAAGCCATATTTTCTTTTCATTATAGCTTCTGGCCTGATGTTCTGTTTAACTGTGACAACATCCTATAAGGGGGCACTGGCTGAACTTCTGCTGCAAACAGCTTTTGTACAGATTATACATTGGTCCTGATTTTCATTTGTTAACTCTGTCTCTCCTAGACATCGCTATTGGCTGAGCTTTTATAATGACTAACTGCATTTCTCTTTTTGACTTGAAGACCCAGATGACCCAGAGCATATCTGCTCAGCTGTGTTTCTTCTCCTAGAAGAAGCCACTAAAGGCAAGTTTTATTAGCCTTTTACTTTTCCCTACATAGAAGGTATTCCTTTAGTGCTTCAGTGCTTGTTTTTCTGTTTTGTCTTTTTTTGTTTTTTTGGTCTGCTCAAAGCCTCAGTAGATATCCATTCCCACTGAGCCTGGCTGTAAAGGAGGGTCCTTTCTTGTTAAAGAGGCGTTTTTTCCTCCCCACTGTAGCTACATGCATGTTCAATATAAGGGATTTCAGCTTAGTCCAGCTACTGTCCTCTCTCACTTCCTTCTCATCCAGGAGTAGTGAATGCTGCAAGACAACAATGATTGTTGATCGATGCAATCTGCTGGTTTTTTTGTAGATAAACAATCTTAACCAATTGGTCTGCATGATATGCCTGAACTGATTTTGTATCTTGAGACATCGTGTAGTGAAAATTCACAATTTAGATCAAGTGAATTGAGTTAAATTTCTTATTTTCTGGTTTCATTTTCAGCCTTAGCTGCAAGCTGATATGTTGTCTATCTTTCACTGATATGTTTTTTTCAAATGGCGCATGGCTGTAACTCATTAGAAATCATGAAACTATATACGCACAAGAGAAAGAAAAAAATATTTTTAGGTCTAATCGGTGTTAAAGATAAATACAAGTGATTCAAAGTGGGAGAGTTTCTCTTGTGAAGTTAAAATGTTACTTTGTTTTATGAGCTCCCTTGTTACGGCTGTCATGTCCCTCCCTGTCTCCATGTGGAGGAAGTGACTGGTTGAATCAACACAAAAGTCAGCCACCCTATAAAGTTAAGTTTAAACAGACAAGAGAAAAGAGGGGCGGTAGGAAAACATAAAGTGCAAACGGGAGGGCACCAATCGAGATGAGAGGTTTATGGCTCAGCATTAATTAAAATAGAGATTCTCCAATATTCCTGAAGGAGACCAAACATAGCCGAGGAGAACAGGAAGGAAACTGTGCTGCTGTAAAACAGCTGCTGTTTGCTTTAACCGTTCTAAACAATGACATGCATAGAAAATTTGCATTTGGAAAGATCTTAGCATGCAGAAGAGACTGAAAAAAGCAGGTCCAACAGCAAGTGTTTGATTAAAGCTGTGCTGATGCCTAGTTATTAGAAAAGTTAAAAACAAAAAAAAAATAATAAAAAATATTTAAAATACATTGAATCATATTAAGATCTTAGCATTCTGAAATTCAGGAACTCTTCAGCACTGTAGCTAGGCCACTTTTAAGCCAGAAAATAACCACTGTCTCAAAGTTTTATTCTGCAAACCTCCTGCTGGATGCTGATCTCTAAGACAAAGCCCTGTTTACACTAATGGCTTACTAGGCTCTTTGCCATAGAAACAAATAGCAGTAGGAGGATGTCAATAGAATTTAACATTTTGACATTTTTCCTCCTGCTCTTAAAACCAATATTGACCAAACTCCCCTGCATGACTCTTTTTAGCAGAGAACCTTGGCATACAAATCAAGCCGATGCTTCCTGAGCCGCAGGCCGCCGGCAGAGGGTTGAGACCAACAATAGACAGCCCAGGATGGGGCTCTCCCACAGGGCAGGCGGAGCGGTTACTGTCCCTGGTCTCAAGCTGGTCCACAGAGGCCCTATGTATGAAAGAGCTCATGCTATCCCGCCCGCTTTAATGATTCCATGTGAAGGGACCAATTGTGTCTGTACTCCAGGAACTGCTGTTGAGTGAGGTGCAAAAGAAGAAGGGACAGTGGGGGCACTCGCATGTGCTGAACAACCCCATAGCGGGCCGGTACTTCTCAAAGGCCAGATTACAATCAATTAGACTCTAATGAGCGGAAAGCTGGACTTGTAACCTGTTGCAGGAGGGTGGTTGTTTAGAAAGCTCGCAGTTGGCAGACACATCAATAACCTCTGAAATAGCTCTGTACTGAAAGCAAGACGCAGCAGGGAAGTGCAGAAGAGTGTGGCCATCTATGTCTGCTGCCTTACTCACAGAACTGTGTTGTGGTTCTACGGCAACAAGACACAAGGGAAAAAAAACAGCAAATATTTTTATTTAATATAGTTCCTCTTTATGTTCCCGTGCCGTTACTGTTAGCATCTTGTGAAAACAGAGCCCAGAAACATATCAGCTATTTTAAGTCATTTATCCCATTAAAATTAAAGGACCTCAACTTTTACCAGCGAAAAGACAAAGACTATGAGTGTGTTTGTCATTGGTCGGCAGGAGAGCTCGTCCTCAGGCCACTCTAACCTGCAGAGGCCTTTTTTCCCTACAAAGAGTTTTTTTACAGGGCAGACTGGCTCACTGCAGGAGAGCAGGCGATGGTCATATAAGGGAAGGTGAAACTGCAGGAAAAGACGCATTACGGCCTGAGGAGAAATCAGGAGGGAATCGCCTTGTGGGCACAAGTGAAGTCCTTTAAAAGGGTTTCCAGTTTACAGTAATTTATACATTTCTAAACGGCTGTTCAATAGTTGAAAAGTAGTGATAAATAATTGTATATGATAATAAGCTATAAATCAGTAGCTGTGTTTCCATTGAAAATGTGCAGAAAACTAAGTAGATATTCTGCTAATTTTGAAAAGTGCTACATTTTGCAATGGTGGTATTACCGATAAATAGGAATAAAATTGCACATGAATACAGCAATGGATGTAAAGATTTACATGAGATATATCCATATTTCAGCCATGGCTCTAGTACTCCTTGCCGTGAGCTAAATGGGAAAAATAGTTTCCAACCCATCATTCTCCCACTACTTCCGGTCTACTTCTTTGTCCTCTTACAACACAATAAGGTCCAAGTGCAAATCATGTTACATTACATTTTGTCTCAGTAGGAGCAAAAAAAATCTATTTAAATCAAAACCTGAAAGTTATGTCATAAACTTGTGTTCTGTCCACTTAAAAATAAATCAGGGGAAACTTCCCTTAAAAATCCCTAATTAGTAAAAATAATCCGCCTGTTTGAGTTTCCTCTCACTTTAAACACTATGTCCAACAATGTTTGCTCAGAAAACCATAGAATATGTGACTTCATTTTGCTCATCAACATGAGATCATTTTATGAAGTGATGCTTTAATCTTGTCTGCTTTCTAGTAGTCTTACTGCCACTTTGCTTCTTATTCAAGAAATACGTGTTTTGATGGCTGAGCAACTGCTTTGTTTTCTTTGATGCAAACTGATTCAGATACCATGTTGTTTTACTATGAATCCACTCAGACTAATCAACTTGAAAGTGACACTCAGAAGCCAAACTAACATTTTAGTGTTCAGGTTATGTGTTACATGTTCCACCAGGCCAAAACCAGAAATGAGGTGGTTTTTGCAGAAACCACAGAGTTGTTTTTAATGAAACTGTTGAAATTTGGGCCATTAGCAAAGACAATGTGGATTTGTGGTGTAAAAGTCTGGAACCAGCCACATCTGTATTATTCTGTCTAATATGGTGCAATACGCTCATCATTTTACCTGCTATTTAAAAGAAAAAGTTTTGACTTTGTCTCAAGAACTTTAACACACGTTTTGTGTCCCTTAGTATCTGGCAAACTGTCTATGCAACGATGAATAATTTTTTAAATTAGATTGTTACATTATTTTCTCAGGAAACGCACCCTTCTTAAGTTTTGCTTTTGTTTGATCCCATTTTCAACACTGCTGGATTCAATTTTTTTCTAAATTCTAAATAGAAAATTGGTGATTTTGACTGCAAAGTCCGTGCAGTCAAAAAACTCTGAACTGTAGAAAGTTATCTGAGGGGGTAGTTTTGTTTAATTGAACTATACCACCCAAGTCATATCAGTGACTTTTATCTACTTTCACTTCTCCCTCCATTATTTCTGTTCTAATGAAACCATCTCACTGATCTGGTAGCCAAGGCTTAGTGAGATCCAGCTACTTCCATCAGTCCAGTATTAAAATGGCCTCATGATGTTGGTCTCTCTCTCTACATGATGTCCTCCTTGTGTTCTGATTGTTGTGGGAACACCCAGCAGCCCTAGCTTATCATTTAAATATATGATGGTGTGAGTTTCCCTGTGCCAAACAGCTGAGTAGCAGCGCCCACCGCTGTGCTGAAACACTTTTAATCAACCAGAACTTCTGAGATCCAGAGCCCTGCTCGGCTCCCCACCAGCAACAACGGCGCATTTCACCTCAGCAACCTCAAAGCAGCAGCTAGTATTTAGTAATATCATGAAGGCCATCCAGCAGCTTCAGCTATAATATACCCGCTGACAGCAGCAACCTTTATCAGTCCAGCCAATCCCCCCCAAGGTTATATTACAACACAACGGGGGCTCAAAGAGCGGACAGGATGGGAAACGGTGATTGGAAGTTCCCAAGACAAGCTGGCAGGTTCCCAGGCTGCGGTGGGGGATAGACTCCCAGCTTGCAATGCTCTGTGCAGTAACATTTCAAATAAAACAGGTTGCTCAAGTGTGTGCTTTTTGGTGGCTTGTTTTCTTCACCGGCTCATAAACAGGTTCTTTAGAGAAGCCTTTTGCTAAAAAAAAAAAACAGTCTTCTTGACCTTCATACAACCAGGGGGATTATCCTCTGAGCGTTTTTTAAACAAACAAAGCATGGGCGGATATATTCATACCAAAACTTTGTTTACAGGACAAAAACACAATAGATGGCAATGATGAAATTAGTTTCTGATGAAATAATTTAAGGTGTGAAGAGCCACAATTGTGTGTCTTTGTCTGGATATTAGATAGAAAACAAGGAAATCCTGAAAATATCTCCATTAAATGCTGCTTTCCCACCAAAGCTAACTTCTATACCGATTTAGGATAAGGAGGAAATAGTTTTCAGTCTTCCTCTTTTCTTTTCTTTACATTTTCTTTTGAAATAATTGGATACCACTCTAATTTTTAGGTTTTACCATTTTCTAATGAAATGGTGGATAATTATTCCCTATATAGGAAACAGACTGACAGAGACTTTCTCCTTCAGTCAACCATCCACAGACTGTTATGAAGTGCTGGAGAGGAATTTCAGCAGCTGTCTGACCCTCCCATCATCTGTGTGAGATCTCGATGAAAACTGAATGCCACTCTGGATGAAAATAATTGTTGTGAAATTGCAGGGTCATCAATCAAATAATATAGCAAAGGACTGCTCTGTAAGGAAAGCTTAAGGCATTCCAACAAGTCGCCTCATGCAATGCAAATCAACACCCACCTAGTTTAACTTGGTTGGATGTCTGGCTCCTTAGGAGTGCAACTACTCCTACACTCCGAGTCATCCACCACAGTCCATATATTATAGGAGGACATTCATATCTCTGTAAAAAAAAAACTTTACAGTAGCACATGTAAAGAGGTGAAACACTGTTCTTTTATAGCATAATCTGTCCATAAAAAGATGTCCCAGGATTCTATAAATCGGCTACTAAGGCTTTTTTTTTAATTCTCATTCTGAAATTACTAAAAAATACTTTATAAAAACATTTTACTGTTAGTTTCTAATTTATCCCTGCAGTTGGGAGAAATAACAACGTAGTTTTACAAGCTTATCATGGAAGATGTCTACCTTAGACTTTTCTCCTTTACTACTCCCTTAACATAAGGAACAAATTGGCATTTGCTTCATATTACCCTATTAGCTACGGCAGCAACCAAGCAAATAGCGTCACTTTGCCTCTTGTTACCCGGACCCTCTGTTTGGCCTCTGGTGTTGAATAGGTGAGGGGTGTCTTTTCTTAAAGAGCTGCATTTCCCAAGACTGAAACAAGCCTGAGAGCACTTATCAGGAACCTCCTGGATTGCAACATGAATGGTACAACCTCAATGGAAACACTTAGTCTCTGAAGCAGCAAAGGCCTCTAAGCACCGACTAGGAGGTTGCGGTAATTTAACAGTCTTTTGAGTCCTACTTTATACAAAATCTTCTACACTTCATTGGAAACCAAGTTAACAACATCTAAAGTAGGAGAAGTGGCATTCAGCATTGAAGCAAAGCATCATTAAAAATGATAAATAACAAACAAGTCTCTAAAACTAACCCTTTGAGGTAAGTGTAGCGTATAGTCTACCTTTATGATTATTAAAAGTTTTGCTATCATTATTGTTTTCACCTTTTTGGAGAAATTTTATTTTTACGTAGGGTTTTACTACCTGTCTTACGTTCTGTAACTTCACATTTATAAACGAATAAAAGAAAGACTTCTTTACAAAAAGGTAATTAATGTAAAACAAAATACCATCTACTGAAAACACTTTGCTAAAAACATATGCTTGAAAACGTGAAATAAAAAACTGAAAGCTGTACCAAATTTAGCATCCCTCCGGTTAAAAGAGAACTGAGGGTGTGTTCAATTTCAGGGGCTACGTGTATGTGTAATTGTGACCAGCAGGTCACAATTACACATACACCCATTTTCTTTTTTTGAGGCAACCAAGATGGCTTTTATACTTTGATCAATTCCAGCACTCATACCAGGTAAAGAGGTGACAAAACAAAACGAGAAATGATTTTCAAACCTAAAACAAAATAAATGGTACCAAAAAATATTTACATGCATGCAACTTATTAGAACTAGACTAATCAAAGGTCAATCAAAGTTTAAATTTAACTTAATACATGTCTTCAGAGGATGACCCCTCTTAATTGAAAATGGTATGCTCCAGGAGCTTTTTAACAACACCTGAATCACTTGTCTCCCTTTGCTGCTCCACCCTGCTGAGGAGACGCACCCGGAAGGTAAGACTCATAACAATTAACCTCAAATTAACAAACTAACAGTTCCCTACATTCCCCCTGTCCAGGAAATATAGCCAGTCCCTCTGCCTGACAGAACGTTTAACTAAATGTCAATGTCAATAAGATAAAATACTGAAACAAAGATTTGTTGTATAAATAAATATGATATCAATCACTTATTAGGGATGGAGCCCCTGGTCTCCATCACAGTTCTTATCAAGTGAAACTCTCGGGAGGTTAAACTACATGCTGTGCCAATGTGTAGCCAGGGATGTGAACCACAACTGAACAAGAATCCACCAGAATCTCTGCTATCCTTTCTATAACAGTTTGGAAATAAGTGAGCATCACGCCATCAAAAACACCCATTGAATGGCCTCTTCAAATGGAAGCAGTGCTTACTGAGCGACCGTGACCATTTGATCAGAGAGTTTCACCACATATTTGTTTGGCTGAGAGCTGACAGCCATTGGTGTCGGTGAACTGAAGGTGTAGCAGCGATACAAGGAGTAAATTTTATCTTGACTATTATTAGAATTACTACTAATAGTTAAGATAAAGTCATTAACAAGCCTGTGGCTCTGTCTAGGGGTTTTAAAGCAGATAAATAAGTGAAAGTGACATTAGTTGTTCCCTTTCTATGCAAATTTATATTGCTCCAGATGTGGCTCCACCTCTATACATTGTTTATTAATCAAATAGGTTTTAAATGATTTTTTCGTATTTAAGTTGAGAGCAACAGATCTAAAATCTACAGATTTTCCCCCAAGTTCAGGTAGAGAAAGTGTTGACAGAGGGCTGGAAAAGATAACCTTGGACACAGAGTTGCTTTTGTAGACGTTTTCACAGGGTTGATAATCCGCAGCAACAGCAAACATGAAGCTTTTCGACCACAAATGGGTCATCAGAGACATCTTTTGTTTTATAGCTGAAGGAAATTTGCCCTTAGGCATTCTATACAGAGATCAAGATGCATGGAGGTTCACACGGAGGTTGCTTATAGGGGACAGCCCATACCCACAGCAGATCAACGCCCACTGTGGCTGACTCAGATCCAGAGGGCAGCCAGGGTACAGAAAACACACACAAGGCATTTCATTCAGTTAGAGGAACTGCCTGATGAGGCTCTGGAGCCCAGTTGTGATTTACAAGCTTCTGCCATTCCTATTCAATCAGAGCAAACACACAAAAAGCTTTCTACATGCTTATATTTCTGCTCCTGAGATCCATCTCCATCCTGAAAATAGATACAAAGACAGTAAAGACCCAACTCCATGCTCCTCTGACTGTCCCATCATCCTTCTGTGTGTGGATCTTAAAATACTCACTGCCATTTCTGCAAACACAATACATAAGGAAACACCTAAAATCTAATCAATCTTGTTTTTATCACCCACAGATAGGGAACTAATGATGTCCGAGGAGCCCTAAACCTCCAAATGGTTGCAGAGAAAAGGAGAATGTCAATGATGTATCTCAGCTCGGATGTGGAGAAGGCTTTCGATCGGGCGACTCAGGCTTTGTGCAACAGATAATGAGGCATACAGGCGTCAGTGAAACTTTTTAAAAATGAGAACAAACTTATTAATTAAAACCCATGGCCATTGGTGGGGTTAATGGACACTGTTCTGACTTGTATTATTATTGGGATGCATCAACAGACAGGGTGGAGTTCATTCTCCATTAATATTAGCTGAATATTGAGCCATTAACTAATTTACAGCCTAAATGATCACTTTTCATTGATGATATATAAATATGTTTAGATAAGCCTATCACTTCTATTCCAGCTTTACTCCATAGCCTTAAAGAGTGTGGCATGGTGTCTGGCTGAGGGATCAACTCGGATAAGTCTGAAGCCTTGATGATTGTTGGAGGATTGGCCTTCACAGCTGAATGATCATGTGTCATTATCCAAACAGGGGCTCAAATATCCTACAATAAGTCTCACCCCTAAGACCAAACAGTTGTTCACGTCTATCTATGAAAAAATATTAAAATAAATTAAAACTTATGGGATGCACTACACCTTTCTCCCTTTGGTGAAATTAAATGAAATGCAATCCATTTTCTTCCAAGAATATTATTCTTGTTCCAAAAGTTGCCTGTTTTTATACCACATCCATCTTTAAACTCCCAGATAAGCTGATATCAAGTATATTTGACAGAATAAAGGACCATGAGTATAACTTAAAAATGTTTAATGAATACGAAGAAAAAGTGGGGTTTAAAACTGCCCAATTTCAGATAATACTATTGGGCCACTCCAATAAAAGTCAATAAAAGGATAATCTGGGATTCAGAGGCACAGAAGGTAAATATGGAAGAATATTCACGCCCAGGAGTTGCCTTCTCACAACCCTCATTTCTCAGTCTGCATAAAAAAATCAAACATTTTGGTTAAGCAAACTTTAAATATCTGATCCTGAAGCAGTTAAAAGAAAACACTGCCCACTCACAACCAATGTCTATAGATTAAAATATTGAGTTCCTTCCATCTTTATCAGACAGGCTGACAGGATGCTGACAGGATGCTCATTACATTAAATCCATTATTTGATGGAAATGTAATTGTATCCTTTGCCCAACTAAAGTCAAAATTCAGTTAATCACCTTGTAATTTATTTAGGTATTTACAAATAAAAGGCTATTTAATATAATATTCAGACCTGGGGCAATTTAAAGGGGAGTATACAAGTACTAGAAAAAACATTTGACAATTTTGGTCGGAAATTGTGGAGAAAACAAAAACGAAGTGCCAGAGATTTACCAGCTATGTGTGATTGATATGTCTGATAACACAGAGCATATAAAACGTTGGGAAATGGAGCTAAGTTGTATTTTAGATGGAGATGTTAGGGAAAACTTCTCTCGTTACAGAGGAATGAAAAGTCTGATTTGATTATTCAGAACTGTGTTAAAATATTTAATTTTCTGGAGGAGTGTGAGCAATAAGTGATGGAGGTGTTCTCACACCAAGCTCACATCTTCCTGGACTGTATTATGTTGAAGAAAGCTTTAATTTAAAGCTTTTATTTAAAGAAATGCAGTGAAAAACTTTTCCCCTTATTTTTTAGTTTTTTGTAGCAACTAAAAGTTTGTAATCGTGAAGTAATATTAAAATCAGACAAAAATAAGATTAGATAAAACAAAATATTTCAATATTCATTTAAAAATCTGTCAAAACCCACATGGTCCTTTGTTGAAAAGGAACCATCCTCTAAACCTCATTGTAATGTAATTCATGTTCAAAGCATGAATATGAGAACAAACTGATGTCCTTAAGTCATTTTCTATGAAATCCTCAAGATAGTTGTAAGAGGCATTTGTTTTCTTTTTATGTCTATCTGTTGTTTTCTCCTTTGAAGTCTCCATGAACGGTGCTGTCCTTTTCTCCATTTGTGGATAAAGGCTATAGCTGTGGTTCAGTAGAGTTTAAAACCACCAGAAATGGTGTGTAATCATTTCCCCACTGATAGATGTCTGGAGATGTGGTCTTTTTTGGATGTCTTAAGCCACCGATGCTGTCAGGCAAGTTTAAATGAAGTCATGTCTTTAATCTGTCTGTCAGTTGTAAACAGGGATGAGCACAGCTTGTGAAACTGAAAAGTTAACATGATTAATCAGAGTGAATTTGTGATTCAAAAAGGGGCTAAGTACCTTTTTCACAAAGGTCCAGGTAAGCTTTTATGTACAGTACTGTGGCTTTTTTTTGTTTCTTTAGGTTCCCTTTGTAAAATATTCCATTAGCTTGATAATTTAGAACATGCAATACTGACAAAAAATAGGAGTTATTGTTTTTCCTCGAACCCCTAAGAGACTTGCAGACAGAGACCTGGTGTGCCGTAGGTTAGTGTGAGTATGTTCTGTTGTCTAGCAGTGTATAATGCATGACTGATTAAAATAAATGTTATTTTTAACCAGCAAGTAAGTAATAGATGTATTATAATATTTTTTTTTGTTCAAATATAGTTAAAATAACTAATTCATTACATACATTATAAATAATTTGTGGACAAAATGAGTTTCTAACGGAGCATGTACAAATATACATAACCTGTAATGTGTGAAGTTGTATGTAAAGTTAATTGAATATATGCACTTTTTTTACACAGAAAATATTGAACACACTTTTTAAAAATTTAGATCAAACCCAATTGTTCAAAGTCTGACCTCAAGTGTATTAAAGTATGATCTCCATTTTGTTTGTTTTCTACATTTAGCTAATGTGGGTGAACTCTTTCTTAGCAAATTCATACATGGTTACAAAGTTTTAAAGACAGCTTTATCACATTAAGAATGCTGCTAAACTGTTTTTCTTTTCTTTAGCTGGAATAATGTAGGTAATAATGTTGTAAAGGCATCTTGCAGTAACTTTCCCCAATGTTGTGAATTGTTTGCACTTCATCAGGTGAAGTTGAGGCCAGTAAAGGTGAAGACTTAGATGTAATTTGTGAATAGATGGTTCTGAGACCTGACTAGGTAATGGGAGTGGATTTCACATTTGTACTCAGATGTATCACTTGTAGGGTTGCAGCTCATAACTAACCGTGTAAAAGTCAGGTTAGCTGTGAGACTGATGTTTACGGTGGCCTAAAGGTGTAAAAGTGCTGAACATACCACAAACGACCAAAGTGCTGCAGAGACATGAATGATGCAAACTCCAAAACCCACAAAAACAAAAACAAGTGCAATAAAACAAATTGCAAAAACAAAAGTAGACAGCAGCAAAATGAAAAATGCTATGAGTATTAAAAACAACACCAAGTGAAACAAAGAAAAAAATCTGTTCTGTGATTGCAGCACTGTTGCCTTTGTTTAGCATTTTCTTTGTTGTTTGTGTATAGGATTGAGTTTGTATCATTATATTTTCTGACTGCAACACTTTCTACTTTCTTTTGCAGCATTTTTCTTCTTCCATTTGTTTCTGGTGTTGTGACGGTGGTTCCAATGGGAACAAAAATATTGTTGTATGTTTTTTACCTTTGCTCTGGTACCAAACAATTGTATTTAACTGGATAATTATGGCGGTATTCTTGTTTATTTTCAGTTACATATTTCCGGGTGGAAATTGCTTCTAAAATCCTCAGTGGTTGAATGAAGCATGCTAAACAGGACTTCCTTCCTACCACTCTTTAATAAAGCTCAGCATTGTGGAGTCCAAGGCTAATATTGTGCCTCACAATAATCAGGTTAATTGGGGCAGCTCATTCAATGTGTCAGCACGGTTTCTTCTCTGATTAATACACCATTGTACTGACTTCAGAAATAAAACAAAACTGCACAGGGAAGCTGAGTTTTTATTTTATTTTTTTGCCCTTCTCATAACATGCTAAAAAAGATTAGCTGAGATCTAAGCAACATGCTTGGTAGCTTTTATAAAACAAAAATACACTACCCACAATACTGTACCCAAAATGAGACTTGATAGACAAATTAATCTCAGCGATCCAGATATGAGTTGGTCAACAAAAATCTTGCATCCTGCTAACCCACAATCAGTGAGCAAATTAAATATTGAATATTTTCCTTTATCAAAGGATAACTCATCCCAAAATTAAATCATATTTGTTAACAAATTGAACACAGGGCTGTGTTACAGAGCTTTATTCATGTCCGGGTTTTTATTTTGACTTTTAAATGCCCATTCAATCCTGCTTTTGTTTCTACAACTTTTGCACGCTCCTTATGTTTGACGAATTTAAACTGATTTTAAGCCAGATGTCACTTAGAAAAACTGACATCAGCAGTTCTGCTGCTGTTTATTATAAAAGTCTTCTTCTGCCATATGCCTGTGTAGTGAGTGCTGCTCCAGTGGCCTAAGGAATCATTACAGTTGGCGGCTCAAACCAGTACGACTCAGGGCCAATGACCTCCTTAACAGAGCTTCCTCTCTCTCCATTTCCTTAACCTGGTATACTCCAGATGGATAGTTCAATTTAAACTCTACACAGTACGGTATACATCTGGAAAGCCTCATGTAGAAATTGTTCACAAAAGGGAGGGACATTCAGTACATTTTTTTAGGCTCATTAGATAAATCAAGTGGCACATGCCTCCTGTGTCCAGTTTTTAGCCAGTAGCAGTAGCAGCTGTGCCGTATCACATTCTGGATTTGCTTCAAACCCAGTGGAGTTAATGGATAAATCAAACTCTTATTTAATTTCCCCTTGGAATAAATAAATTATTTTTTAAATATTGAACTGAATATCCAAATATGGTTGTGATAAATGAGCAAAATTCTTCCCATCCACAAAGACAAAAATCTCATCCTTTAGCTTGTTTTTCTAAAAGAAATAGACGGTACACCAGCTAAAATCAGTGCAGCCATCTTTGTTTTGCTTCAGCCTTCAGCCTCTGGTTGACGTCTTACACGTCCCTGCATTTCATTGGTCTCAAACATTTCTATATCAAGGCTAACACATCCGTTAGCTTCTGTCCAGGAGGTTTGTGAATTCAGAAATCTTGCGACAATTTCTTTTACTTTTGTCTCCGGTGAGACAAAAGAGAAAATATTGTGTCATTGTCACTGCCAGTTTCATTGCTGCTGTCAATCCATCCATCAACCAACAGCCCTCAATCCCCACTCCCATTTTTCCTGATCCACCATTCCTGCCTCCTTAATGACAATTTTTCAAATGTTAGATGTTGGCAGCTCGAAAAACGGGCTGAGTTGTTCTTTAAACAGAAGATTACATGTGATCTGTCAGGTTTCACCCTCTTGTGAAAGGGCTTTTTCAGACCTCTAATTGGTAGAAATACTTTTGTTTAGCAATGCTCTGGATGTAAAGTTGATGGGTTTTATTAAATCCTCTTTCCTTCCAATTTCATCTGGTATGCATCCATATGCATCATGGTCATCAGAAATAACAAGAAGAGAGAAGTGTGCTTAATGAGAGGTCAGAGGAGCTCCTAAGACAGGTGATATGCTTGCTGTGGTGCTGACAGCTACAGAGATCCATTTGTTGTGCTAGCAGTGAGGCAAGTGGGGAGACAGCTTTATTCCCCTGAAGCAGACGCTGTCTGATCTATATGAAGACTTGCAGGAGGTGAATGATATGCTGTGCCTTGATTGGGCTCACCACTTCCTATTGTTCCCTCTGTCACTGATAACCCCAGCGACCCGAGCTGAAGGAAGGAACGCCATCGTTTGGCTTGTGACGATGGGCATGTCTTTGTCCTGCAGTTACTTATTAACCAACCCAGTCCTCCAAGAGAAGAAAGATTTCTCTTACCGCTCACGGATGTTTAACTAAGAGTAAACAGCTCCCCAGGCGTCCCTCTAAAGAGAGGAAGAGGATTGCAAGGAAGGCAGTGTACTCTCCATGGAGAACAAATGCAAATATTGGGTATGTTTTTCCATACCTACATAGTCATATATTTATACCATCAGAGCAGTTTGATTAACAAAATGTCTTAAAAATGTCTTCAAATGATTATTTTAGTGAAATACACACATTCGATAAATTAAATGAGCAGATTGGGCCTGAAGAGTCAGCCAGAGTCTCTATTCACAACTATTAGTCCACTTCCTCTGCGCTCTGCCTTGATTGTGCCTCAGTAAGATGAGCATCTAGGTTAACTGGCAACACAATAACTCCAGTTGTTTCATTTTAGAGCAATAAACCTGTCAAGGTGTGATGAGTATGAGCTGTCTGATTTCCAAAGGAGTCACAGAGGAATCTAGTCTTCTGTCTGAAGTTTTCAAAACATTCAGTATGGCCACTGAACTGAGATGTGTTACATGTTGATGGGAAAACCGGAGGGAAACGATGCACATAAATCTTTCATAGTGATTGCAAATATGAAAGAGATTGATTCTGCATGCTTTAAAAGAAATGAAGACTCGCCATTACAAAATGTCACATAACGTGTGTGATTTTAGCATCGATTCTACTGGTTTTTATTTATCAATTAAGGTTTTGATTCTAAGATCTCTGGCAGTTTAAATACCTAAGGAGATGTGGTTGTTTTTGCTTACTTTTCTTTTTGATGTAGTTATATTTATATTACCAGTTGATGTTTAAGACTGACATGTTTTATTATGTGAGTTACAAATACAGTGTATTAGAAAAGTATTTATGCATTTTGAATTTTTCATATTTGTCACCTTTTAATCACAAAATATTATTTATTTGATAGACGTATTTACCAGAACAGCACAAAGTGACAAGTAAGACAGTCATATGCAACAAATCAGAATATTATTTAAAAGTTCACATTTCAGTAACTCAATTCAGTACATAAAGAAGGATTATGTAGATTCATTACACAGACTTGTTTTTTAAACTTTGCTGTTAATTTTCTAACCAAAACATAACACTTAAGATTCAAACATTTCATCAGAGTAACTTTTTTTTCAGTACAGAAATAACTGTTTTAAGGTTGTTATGTCCGAAAGGTACGTTTAACCTGACAAATGAGACTAATTGAAGCACATATTCTAACTTGTTGAGAGCGGATACTTTTATTTGAGGGGCAGCCTAAAATTTTGTTGTAACTGTCTTGAAAGAAAATTAAGTGAATTATAGCTCCATTTTGGTAGAAAAGCTGTAGAGTACTATCCTGTAGACGGACAGAGCTAGAATTTTAAATTTAGATCACTCCTGGTCACTCCAGGGCTGGAGCCCTTTACATGTGTCCTTGGTCCAACACACACAATTCAGTTCACTTTATATTCAAACTAAATGTTGCTGTAACTCATAGGATTTTTTTTTAAACAATGTTTTTTATGTTGATAGCTGTAAGTCATAAGGATCTTCTGTACTGGTCTGTCTTGCTCTGGACCTGGAGAAGCCTTTTCCCTAAAGACTCTAAGTTGTTGTTTAACAGTCCTCTGGAGAGGATGCTCTCTGTATACCATAGTGTTCTTCATTGTCATTTGCTCTGATGCTGTTACCCCAGCGGATGATGGCAAAAGAGATCAAACTCTCCACAACATAGTTATGGAAAGCATGTAGGAACACCAAGGTATTTATACTCCTCTGAAACCTCCACTTCTTTTCCTATGATGCTAAACGGGATTTAACTTGTTCCTGTTTCTTCTGAAATCCACAATCATCACCCTTGTTTTGCTGACATTCAGGATCAGATGATTGTTTCCACGACACAAAACTGTTCACCAGATCTCTGGACTCAGTATCTTGTCCATCTTTGATGCACCCAATGACTGCAGAGTCATCTGAGTTCTCCTGCAGATGACAGGATTGTCTGGTACTGGAAGTCAATGGTTTAGAGGGTATGAATTCTTCCAAGGACTTTCGTAATGTGGGATTTCGGGGCAACAGGTCTATAATCAATGAGGACTGTTGGCTGGGTTTTCTTTGGTACTGGAACAAGGCATGGTCTTCCATATCACTGGAACCCTCTCCTGCATCAGACCAATGTTGAAGAGGTGCTGTGGGATCCCACAGAGCTGCTGCGCACTGACCTTTAGGACTGACACCACCTATACCTGGTAACTTAGTATTATTGTGTCTCTTCACCTGACTTCTAGAGACAGACAAGTTGAAGGTGGAGGGAGCTGCACAATTTTCTAAATTGGTTGAGCGCAAATACGGCAGCAGGAAGGTTCATGACAGAGGTGGAGAACAAAAACAAAGAAGAGAGCTTCGAGTCAAAGGAGGGCTGGATGTCCTCTTGAATGTAGGTAAGAGAGAATGAAAGAAGGTTTAGTCATTATTAAATTATATTAATTATTAATCCCCAGTAAGAAGCCAGTTTTTTTCAGAGTACTGGAAATAATATGATTTAGGTGTGTTGGACCAGGACATATCTAAAAGCTCCAGGCCTTTGACAACTGGATGCTTAGCATTAGTTTAGACCAAACAGCTTTTGTTGGAGGAATGGGAAAAGTAGATTTCTTGGAATTGGAAAGTTGATCTCTAACCGATCATATATACATTTCTGCAGATCTGTAAAATATATAAGTTCTCTCTATATGATGTTTTAGAAGCTCTCTATTAAATCTGAAAGTTTGCTCAGGATTAAAAGTGGTAGATATTACTCCAAATGACTTGTAGCTGCAATCATACTGAAATATCGTTTTATGATTTGTTATTCACAATTGTATGCTGCATTGTCTTGGTGTGTTAAAAACATCCCAATTAATTAAACAAATATGGAAAAAAAAAGTTATGGGATGTAAAGACTTTTACAAGGCAATATATTTAACAGTTTTTTAATTTCTTCACGTTTGGACATGATAAATGATTATGTACAACTTCTTTGTAAAACGTATGCATTAGGTTGGCTGACATCTTGACAAAAGGACTAGAATGCTTAGTTGCAAAGGATAAAAAAGATTGTTTTTCTCATCAGATACAAGTTATCCGAGGTACATATATCATAACGACTAACCCATGCCTGACTTCTGATGATATCCAGTGACAAGCATGCATACCCACAGCCAGCTGTACATGTTCCTAGATGTAACTGTGTTCATTTATTTCTAACTTTTCCATTCAAATATGCAGGAATACAACTCGATGCTTCCATGTTTACAGCAATAACACAAAGTTTTACAGTTATGCAAATTGTTCATTTCATAATCCTAATACATCTTTGCATTCAACTCCCGACTTCAGGGATCATGCAGCAGTTTAAAGTTGTGTGTTTTGGTCTGTTCACGTCGCGTTTGGGGACCTTATGTAATTAACTAAAAGATGAGGTTTATTTTCCGCCTCGTCATGTACTTCTCAGAGTGCCATAAGACAGGTTCTTTTAAATTTATGCAACTTGCTAAAGGTTAGGACTTATAGTCCCTCAAAATTCAATCTCTGATGGTTTTTCACTCTCAAACAATAATTTAGCTTTTGAGTCTGTTCAACAAAATAAAAGTCCAAATGTTCATGTTAAGGCTTGCTCTAGTTATCTAGATCAATCTGTGGTTAAGTGTTGCCATCTTGTGTTAATTCGTATGTACTGCAGCACTAAACAAAGCCCGAGCAAAGACAAGAACCTTGTTTAACTAATGAAGCACATTCATGGGTCATTTGTCATTTATACTTTTGTTCTATATAGAAAAACCTAATCTGGCTGAAACCCATAAGATAAATGAAAGCTTTCACTGACATCAGTTTAAGGTTACTTTCTTCTAAGGAGCTCAGTTTTTGAGGATGTTTTAGTCCTGCAGAGAAGGCCTTGTGAATTTGTTGTAATGCTCCATAAAACAAGATTTTAAAAAAAGACTAAAGAAGTACTTAAATTGTTCATGTCTGTTTTGTCTCTCAGCCTTCCTTTTTGGGATATTTTTCTTTGGCCAGTTTAATAAAGTCCTCAGCACTGTCCAGTGACACCAGACGGTCCTAAAGGAAACACAAGGAGCAAGAAAAATAGAAGAATCATAAAACAGCCCATTACAGTAGATCACAATGAAAAATAAACACCATTTTAACATTTGTTTTTACATATCCCTGACTTTTCTAAATCAATTCTGCAAATAGAACAAGAAGAAATAAGGAGGATTTAATCTGTAGAGGGAGACCGAAACAAGTGGGTGTAGAACACCAGAAAATAACAAAACATTTATGGAACTGCTATTTCTTTTTGTCACAAAAGAGTAATTGTATAAGACTTATTATATATGATCAGAAGAATCAAGGCTCACTCAAAACAAGATGATTGCTGAAGATGATTTTAGTCAGTTTTCCAGTTGCAGTTTGTCTCTTTAAAAGAAAATCTCAGTATAGGGGAATAGTTTCTAAATCCCTTCCTTAATCAGTAATTGTTTATGCAACCATGAAAAGCTGAAAATGTTTTCATTCTGAGCCATATAGATATAAAACAGAGAAAACATATTCCCAGAAGTTTGTGTGAAGTGCATACCATGATATAAAGGTATCTGCTGTTATGCTCTGTTCCAAGAGGAAACAGAGAGGTGTGGTCCAGGAGTTGTTTAAAAAGATCAGCGGCTTTGCCAAGATGTTCTTGATTTGGATTGAAATGGCTCTTTCTGTTTACACTCAGCAGGGAATCCACCTCACACTGATAACCTACGGAGACAGTGGGAGAGAAACACAGGAACCTTACCAAGCAACGGAAAGAAAAGTAAATGGAGAAATGTATTCCTGATATGAACGACAAGCAAGCAAGACAATAGTCCCTTTTATTTAGTTTTTGAAAGAACAAATAAATCTACTTTTTGTAGATCTTCCAGTTAAAGATGTATCTGATACGTTTCTGTGAAGCATAGATATAATTAAGTGATGATTACCGAGAAGGCCTTTATACATAGTATGTGATGCAGCTCTGTAACTGTGTTCAGGATTTACTTCCAGCCTCATTCCGGTTTAGCAGTGAACTGTGTCTCACCCAGCTGCAGCAGGATCTTCTTCCATCGGGATCTGACCTCTCGTCTGGCATAACGCAACGTGTGGATGTCATAATTCAGCTTCTCCCATTCCTAGAAACAAACAATATATATATAGATACATATATAAACATTGAAGGTAGCTGTAAATTAAGGAGAAAACATCTCTTGGGAGATGATGAAGCTTTTCATCACATAAACGTTAAGGTGTACATAATGGAAAACTGCTCTAAGTGGTTTTAGTTACAGTCTTGTTATAAGTTTTTTTAGCCTCTTTCTATTGCTGTCTAAAACTACCCTGCATCACTTTGATCCATGAATAAAGTTCAGTTAATCTATCATGGTCCCCTCACTTTATCTCAGTTAAATAGGTTAAAATAATAGTTTTCCATTTTTCTGACCAGATACTTTATACAAGAATATCTGAAGAGGGATTTTCTTTTACACAGTCTGACTTATACTTTATTTGGTGGCCTTATGGTAAAAATGTCTCACAACATTTCAGGAATGGTTCAGTAAATCTTTTTTTGACCAAACTGCATCAAGGAATTGTTTTACCTACAGAATGTGCCCAGTGTGTCTTACAGCCTGCTGCTATCAACATAAACACAATCACATGTTCAACACAGTCACACAGATAGACTGCGCTCCAAGGTGAAAGATTAGTAAACTGAAGTATTTAGAAAAAAACTATATGTTTTCAATAACAAGAATCTCAGCAATTATTCTTTGAGGGACTTTCAGAGATCAGAGATGTTTAACCCATTAAGGGAAAAATAATAATTTAGCTTTCAAATAATGAAAGAATAAAAGAGGAAGGAGCTATTTCAAAGATTAACTACAGCTGTAAGATTTAAATAGTAATGGGTTGCTTTAGTTGGAGGTTTAATTATTAATTGATTTAAACTTTAAACTTTAATTCTATTTTTGCATGACCAAAACTGAACTGAGAATAGTTCTCTCCCTCTCTCTCTTCCTCCCTGTCAATAAGTGTTGCTCTTTTGGGGTTTTATGAAATGATGTTAACTATGAATCCTTGAAAAAAAAGAACGTTTTTATTGCTCAACTGGCTTGGTTTGAGTGTATGTCAGATGATTAAGATATACTTTCCATGTCTGTCTTTTTGGGTACCAAATATTGAGCCTCTCCTTCCAAATGTAAACCTAATTTAACCACCATAATGCAGAGTCGTTTCAATACTGTTGCTCCCTCACTCAAGTCACTTGAAGGCAGGAAGTAGGTACAGTAGCTGTGAGCTGAACATATTTCCTGTTATTTAAAAACAAAAACGTGATGGGAACAAAAATAACAGAGAACAGCTTAAAATATGCCAACAAAGGCCAGAATGGTAAAACAAGCAGATTCATTAAAGCCTGTCCTCAGTGAAGTTAATGATAACAAATCTCTGCAAACAAAAATGCAGATTAAAGTATGTTCAACTAGAAGGAAGTCTGTTAAAAACCCATCAGGGTAAAGTGCAAACAAAACAGTTATCACATTAGAGCCAGTTTGTTATTATTCATATTACTAAAAGAAAAGCATGTGTCCCTGACATCAGAAGCTTTAATTTTTAGTTTTTTTAGTTTTTTTTTTCTTACTGTAAATCAGCTGTAGAATTGTCTAAATTAAAATCTAAAATGAATTCTTTTTCACCCATCAGAAATTAAACTGTACTTTTTTTTAATTCCAAACAAAAGACTTAATTTCTTATAACTGATGTTATTAAAAAATAACAAAAGTCACAAAGAGCAACACCGTGTTACATTTTTGTAAACAAATTTGTTTACAAATATTCTGATACCATACTATCATGGAATCTAGGTCAGATTTATTTGCTAATATATGTCAGCATGATGCAGATTAAAATACTTATCGGGGAGTCACCTGTGCTGCACCCTGTGGTCTTATTAAATTACTTAATTAGAGTGCATCAATTAAAACAAGACGGAGGGATAAAAATTCTGGCAACAGAACAACTAGGGAGTTTCTCAAGTCATCTAGTCTTGAAGAAGCCTTTTATGTGGCTACATCTGAGGTTCCCTTTTTTCTCTCTGAGGGATTTCAGAGAAATACAGAGCCCTACAAATGTATTCCTACAACTAAAACATTTCTAATTTTTACCTTATGGTCACATATAAATGCACTGTTTTTAATATAGACCAATAAAAGTGGCAAATATTTGTTAAATCATAGTTTTGTAGAGAAAAATCTGAAAAGTGTGGCAAGCATATACTGTATGTTCTATCTCTTTTAAATAGATAGCACTAAAGAATGACAGTGCAACTTCACACCTATAGAAATATCCATATTACCACATACCGTGTAGATAAAATATACCGATGATGAAAAAATTAATGTCTTCTATTAAAGACTAAAAGATTGTTTGGAGAACATTGGTAATTAAAACAGCAGTCAGTAAGGCCAAAGAACGAAAAAAACGAAACACCAATGATTAGAATGTGGAGAAGTTAAAGTTCGGGTTATGTTATAAGAATAATATTCAAACTCTGAACATCTCACAAAGTAATCTTTATCCTTTCTCTGACACCAGAAACACTGCAAAAATAACAAGACATAGTCGTCTGCATAAACTGTAAGAGAAACATTTAGAGAACCAGGCAAGAGGATAGAGGTAACTCTGGAGGAACTGCAAAACTCTGGTGGGAAAGTCTGTTAATAGGATAATAATTATCCACCTACCATTCTGACCTTTATGGAAAACATGTCAAAGAATGGTATTTATGGGTCTGCATTTCATATACATTTATAATTGGATCCACTTTAGATGTTAATTGATAAATTGGATCTTTAATAAGGATGATTCTTGTGTAATAATGGTTATTATCCTAAGCTACAATTGATATTCAGGGATTGAATTTAGTGTTTGGGGCATGCCATGTATCTTTTAGTGTCTGAATCAATAATAGCAACCAGACAGACAGAATAGAGTTTACAATGAAGAAAAAAAATACATCAGAAAAAATGAATGAAGTGCTGTTACCAAAATAAACAAACCAATATACTTAATCAAATAAAGTGTGCAACACAGCCGACTGGAAATGCAAAAAAGGCTTATTTTGACCACGTTTGAGAAAAAGAACAATAAACTTCACATAAAAGAAAGAAAAATGTGCAAATATCAGCAAGGATGTAAAATTCCAAATGAGCTTGTAAGGAGCAAGAACAAAAGGGTTATTCACTATTTGCCTGGTGTTTATAAGAATGTGACCATCTAACAGACCAAAATAAGAACATATATTAAGTTTACTGCTTCTTATATGAGTGAGAGTATGTTGTGGTAATGAGCATCACATGCTGTTCGTTACCTCTGTAGCCTTATCAGCTTGGTCTCTCATGTTGATGAAAGCCCTCAGCTCTCTGTCCGATCCTCGTCTAATCTGAGACTCTTCAGTTCCGATGGAATCAGCCCATCGATCCACAGTAGATCTCTGGTTCTGCTTATTGTTTCCCAGGTTTTTGGCCAAACGCTGTGGTCCAAAGAGGCTTTCTTCCTCTGTCTCAATGTCACTGGAATCACTGGATATTTGCTCAGGTGGTCTGGATCTTGAAGTGGTCTTCATGCTGTAAAAAATGATGAAAAAATTAGAAGAAATAAGTGGTTTTAGAGGATTTTTAAAATCCCCAACAGGTTCTTTCTTTCTACTTCTCAGAATACAACATGAATATTGATGAAGTTATTATATTTCTCAGTTTCTCTTACCGCAGAATAGCCTTCCTCTCCTCTCTGTTCTGCACCAGATAGTAGTGACAGCAGCAAAGGGTGAAATTAGCACCCATCTCTTCTCTACAAAGGTTTTCAGCCAACAAACAACAGATGGTAATACCTTAAGCGAGAATTAAGTTTCCTGTTGATTTCTTCCAGAGACTTTGAGAAATCTAAATATTTTCAAATGGCAAAGTCCACATTTTCAGATATCCAGGCTACATCCTCACTCACTACATTCCTCCTTTTTCCCTGGCCTAAAAAAAGGGTCAAACTGGGCCTGAACGAGAGCTGTCTGCCAATTACATTACCCACGTGAATAGAAACGGCGAACAACAACACGCAAACACACCAACCCATTGGATAGTTCAGGAATGAATGGCACCTTTATTCAACATCTCCTGATGACATGGAATGGAGGGAGAGAAGTACAGGTTGCTAGGACTGTTTTTGTATTATTAGGGCAAACAACTTTTAGTTAAAACCCTTTTATTTCAAAATATATTTATAATATAAATGTGTAAATTCACTATCATAGAGTAGGAAAGAAAAAGTAGGTTCCAGTAACATTTGAAATGTTGACCATATATTGAACGTACTTCCTTGTCTGTTTTCATTAATTTACTATTTGGTATAAATAACAGGAGGAGAAGAACTTTAGGGGCTTAAGATGATAATAATTAAGACACTAAAGCTAGGAAAAGAACCACACAAATGTCATGCAAAATTATTTTAGCTTAAAGTTTTTTTTTTCAGCTTCTATGGGTCTTAGACCTTAAATATTAGTAGCAATAAGTCGTTAGCTTTTAAAAGGTGTTCTCTTTTCTTTATTATCTCAGTAAAGCAGAAGGTTTTTATACACACTTTTATTCAGTGAATTATAATATTATTGAAACTAATTTAGTTTCCGTCACTAAATGAACTAAGGGAAACACATCATTTAGATTAATTATGTGAATGCAAATGTCTGTTATTAATGGTGATTTGCTACTTTACAGCACTAGAGTATGTCATCAGACTAATAAGATGTTTCTTTCATGCATGGTATACGCTATTTTTGATCTGCACATTAAGCCTAATCAGAACAACTACTCTAATTTATTGAGTATGACTTTCAAGGAAAATATATTAGAAAAAATGGTTTCTTCCTGTCTGGAGAACAGAATCAATGAGAGTTTTAAATATGTAGGTAAATCAAATAGGATTAGGGAGGATAACATCACCCAGGCTTCCCAAATCTCGGTCCTCGAGGGCCGGTGTGCTGCAGCTTTTAGAGGTTTCCCTGTTTCAGCACAGCTGATTTCCATTGATAGGTGATTAACAGCCTTTTGCTGAACTGCAGTTATCAGAGTCAGCTGAGCTGAAGCAGGGAAACTTCTAAAAGCTGCTGGACACCGACCCTCGAGGACTGAGATTGGGGAAGCCTGTCCTACAGAATAGTCTGTGGCAGAGCCAGAACATTTTCATAGGGGTGGGGGAGCAGGGACCAATATTCATAGAGGGGTGGTCGCAAACTAATAGGTTCCCAAACCATTTCAGGGTCAATCTACACTAGCAGCTGCCCTTCATCTCTAATCATAAAAAAATACTGATTGATGATTTCAGAGACATATAGACTTTCATTCTCCCCCATAAAACTGAATAACTAGTTTGCAAAATCTTTAATGTTGGTATATTGATGTATTGATTTGTCAGGTTATGGTTGCTATACCAACAAATGAAATGCCAAATTAGCTAGGACGTTCCAGGAGTATCAGTGCTGGGGGGGGGCAGACATTGCTAGTCAAGTTGGCAGAAAGATTACCGGCTTTTTGCAGATATTTACAACATTTCTAACTATTTTCTTTTTTCTCAGACAGCACACCGGTTAGGATTTTTTGTTTCCTTCCTGTTTGCTCTACCCGACCTCAACATTTAAGGAAATGCACTTTTTAACAGCTAGAAAAATTTCTTAGTGTGTCCTTATTACTGATGGATCCATAAAAAGAATACCTTTGGACTTCATAGTGTAACAAATGTAATGTTATTTAACCTTTGGGCAAAGCTATAATACTATAAATGAGTAAATACTGTGAGAGATGCAAAATCTTTAAATCAGGCAGATAAAAAAAGATTTATTTAAAACAACACTATGTTACCTTTCTCTTTTAGTGATGCTAGACTTTTACCTTGCAGCAAAAGGAATCTGCTTCCCTCCATGTTTTTTAAACCAACAGCTTTGCGCTTTGGACCAGCAGATTGAGAAATTATGGAGTTACTGTAAAGACAAGGAAACCTTCACTTTTCTAAATTAAATCCTACATGAGAAAACCAAAACGATTTCTGACCAGGTATCTGTTTTGTTTTCCAACAACTTTTAGCTTAGTTAGCTCTTGTGTTTCAGGCTGTAAGCGGCGCTCTGGATCAAATGACTCATTTAATGACAGATCCAACGGTGAAGTAAGATAGGAGAGTTTAAAAAGGGGAGCCGAAGCATAGCAGCGATGTGTGCCAAATGCTGTTCACTGACCTGAAAAACCCTTCTCTATATAACATATTAGACAAATATTTGGGACAAAGATTACGCAGTGTTGCTTTGCATGGAACATTTAGACAGAATGTGAAATATCATGAGACTGCTGTGGCCTGGATGTCACTGTTTTTGTGTTTTCTATGGAACAAAAAGGGGAATGTCTTCATGTTTTTTCTTGGAAGAAATTACTCAATTCAAGGTTTTGTGATAAAAAAGTGGAACTTGTTCAAAGTATTAGGACAGTAATGGCAAACTGAAGAGGCAATGTTGGTTTTCTCAGTATTTTTTAAGAAGCTTTTATATGCTTGTTCCATATCACTGGAACATATGCTAAATTACCTAAACTACAATAACATCACAAAAGAACTTTTATATTTTGGCTAAATACAGAAAGTATGAGCACTCAATAAGAAGTGAATCTGATTGATAAAAAACTATGTCTCCCTTTTTCTGATGGTTGTTCCTTTATTGATTTATTTTTCTTTGTTTATGAAATTATTTTTTTAAAACAAAACCCTGTACTGGAAGGAATGAAAGCCAAAGCTTTAATAACCAAGGATCATAATAACTGTTTGGGATTATAATGTTTTAAGTCCAAAATCGAACATTGTTTTGAGAACAGGTTAGAAAAATAGTTTCATAAATCCATGATTCTTGTTCCAATGAGTTTAACCTTATTGCAACTGTGTAACTCCTTTCTTCTATTTTGCTTTAACCATAATATCCCAGAATAAATTTTGCTTGTTCCCAGATACAGAATAGTAAAAGTTTATGTTTTGTACTGTGCAGTTTTTTTATGTATCTGATAAGTATCTCTTTGAATAAGAAAAACAAGCTTTTTGAATTGCTTATGTTGTCTATTAGAATCTATATAACATATGAATGATCTGCTTGTATATAAAAGCAAATCCTTCTTTTTTATATATAGATTCCAATAGGTTTCCTGTTAGAATCTATAAAAAACAAGAACGATTTACTTCTATATGCAAGGGGAATATAAACAAGATAGCCTCTTCTGAACATATTAGGAAAGTTGTTCCTGTTTTTCCACAAGAGATGGCGCTGCTGCTTCATTTTACACAACAGCCTAGACAGTTGCCGTTCACCAGAGCTTCATTCTTTATACAGCTTTTATTTTTTTGGTATCTTAGTCAAAATACATTAAATTCTTTTTGTGTGTCTGTGTGGGTGTGGGTATGTGGGCGTGTGTGTGTGCGTTTGTGTGTGTGTATCAGTTTAGCTAATGTTTTGCTATATGGTAGCCCAGCAGTTTTGCTTTTTCAAGCAGACCATTGTAACTCTGTCATAGAGTTCCGTCTGTAAATTAAACTTTATTGAAAATTATTTAGGAGGTAAAATCGTGTACACCAGACCAGAGAAAAAAAAGAGGGGATAAGAACTAAGGGGAGAAAGAAAGAGATGGAGACAGGAAAGAGAGTGTGAAAAGAGAAAAATAGAACCAAAAACAGTAAAAAATAGACAATACAGAATATATACAGTTACTCATAGGAGTCTCCTTCCACACCTGTTGATAATAGCAAAAAGACAACAGACAACCAAGGTCAATATCAAACAAAGCTTTAAGAGCACTGGGTATACCTTAGATATTCATTTGTGCAGAATCCAAAATCTGTGGGGATTTCAGAATATTATTCCGGGGGGTATAAATCTCTACCTGCAGCTTAGTATTTAGTATTAGTATGCATGTGTGAACACCAGGAAAAAAATTACCATGGTGCTTATGCATGGGTATGCTAGGATATAAAGGATTTACAAAGCTTCTTCAAAAGTACAACGTGCTCAGTAGCAGGTGTGGCCGGTCCCAGACTCGCCCTACAGGGATGAACAAGAGGCAATGCAAGCCCCTCGATATCCAAAGACACCTCAGGCCCTGGAAGACAAGGAGGGCAGACACAGGGAGGGCCACACCCAACATAGAGGAGCAGACGAGAGCACCCAGAGCCCAGACTCTGAGGGGCCTGACCACGGTCGGTCACACCCGAGGCAGACTCAGGCGAGAGCCTAGGGGTCCGAACTCAGGGGGCACAAACCCCTCCTAGACATCCTCCTGGGTCTAGTGGATAATCTCCCTATGGGGAAAAGGCCGATAGACCCAGGAGGAGGTTCCCAGGCCCCCTAGTGAACATAGGTGGCAGGCAAAAAAGACGGGCTGGGACCGGGTACCACAAAAGGGGAGGAGAGCCCAGGACCAGGCCAAAAAACCACCCCAGAACCAGCCCCAGAAGGGACATAATTTTTTCACATCCTAATAAAACATTTTATTGACCAATAAAATTCAAATCTCCATATACCCTCCTCCAAATGTAAATTCTTCTGTT
>JAUZNJ010034172.1:0-12828 GCA_034780135.1 Jordanella pulchra | reverse complement strand
ACTTATTTTATTTTAGCCGGTGATATGGTTCCAGTGATAGACTAGAAATTCAACAACATTTATCATTTTGTAGATATAAACGACCTAAAATTAGCTTGCTAAAAGGGAGCTGTATACAAAAACTATGTTGAAGGAAAGCAAAATAAAAACACACTATGAGATGATAAAATCAGCAAGAGAGAAAAGGTGAGTGTATCCATGCCTTTTATGTCTTAAGAGCTCCCTGCTGGAGGTTTTCACAGACCACCCAAGTACTAAAGGGATCAGTAATAATGTATGTGCAGGAGACAGAAATCTTACCTTGAAGGCTATCTCTCTATCTGTCATGCACATTAAATGGAATCCTATAATCACAATCACACTTGGCTCACGCTTTATCATCACATATATCTTACAAAGAAGCCAAAATAACCTTACACAAAAAATAAACTTATCAAACCCCTGACTACCACATAGGAGCTTGGATTTCCGGAGTCTTTGTTAGACTATATGTGTACCGTCTGTTCATCATTGTAAAGACTAAAAAAAAGACCGATTAACTAATCAGCATCAGCACCTCAACTAGGTTTACTGAATGCCATGTAATGGTGCTGTTGGACCAAAGTGCACAACCAGAAAGTTTCAATGTACACCCATAAAATCGGCTAATATCTTGAGTGTCAGTCTGTAGCTATAAGGGGCGATGTGTGGTAGCTGCTGTGTGCTGTCCTTCACACCAACTGGTCTTCTGCCTAAAGACTCTTGTAATATATTTTAAACTAATTAATGACAACCAATGTTTTTCACCATTGTGAAAACTATCCACAGTAAGGTTTGTCTGTGTGATCTAAGGCCACTGCATATGATGTTCTATTGTTACCTGTTTAGTGTTATTTGGCCCTTATGAAACTTATTATCACAAAATTTGTAATATTATTGGTTATACAGAAACATATTTCCTTTTATAAGACGATAGTTATAATTACTTGAAAAGAAATTGTCATAATGTACATGTGCGTCCCTAAGACAGGAACTGTTTGCTGCATAACTGTGAAACATCTTGTGGCAATCTGTTCTGCTTCATGCCCTAGAAAAAAATCTACAAAAAACAACAACTGTAAAAGTGAGAAAAAAAAAAAGTTTTTATATTTGTTTGCTTAAGAAGAAATCTTTTTTTTTTTGTACTAATGTTATGATAACATTTTCCTAACTCTTTCAGAAAGTGTATTCTTGATTGCAAAAGTGTCAAATTAAACACCAGTACCTCTTATCACTCAAATCTCCCAGGATAAGATCTGCCTGAAGGATGAACTGCTGATTGTTGCAACATTGTTTCTGAAACACCCATGAAGCCCTCTGTATGTGTCTAGGCTTTCTAACACGGGTTAACCGAGAGCTTTCTGGAAAACATGTCAGCACCTAAAAACTAGTTAACTGACGTTATGGTTTTTCAATGTTCACATATTTTGGCAATACCTCTAGGTTGAAAAGTCACCATTTAGCAACTTCTTGCAACATATCTTTCTGCAGATAAATCCCCTTTCAGTCATGCCCTGATGAATTATTGCAATATATTAATTCCCAGCAACATTGTGCACTTGCATGCTCAAGAAAAAAAAGGATTTCTCAACTTCATCAATTCAGGAAAGGTGTTTAATTGTATTAATCCTGACTCCAAGCATTCTGTAAACACTGCCAGGAAAACAGGCATCACTAGTGTATTCAGCTGTGAAGAGGGAATCATTTCTGCTGCCAGGCAAAAATGTCCTGAGCAGCTTGTTGTAGATTATACAGACCAATAAGAAATCCCAACGTTGCCTACCAACAACAGAGGTCCCAACATGAGAGTGCATAACATCGCAAAAACCAATCTTGCACTCAGTCAGGCAAAGCAGACCTGTCCAAATGGCTTCAAAGCATTTGCCGCTGAAGACTGAGCTCCTCTGCCCCCGTGGTCATGAAATGATGAGTTGTTCAAATATATATATGTTTGGCCTCTAACGATTATGTTCGGCTGTGCACAATCTAAGCTGGAATTCCCACACCCATTTAAATGTGTTTTTAGATGCACTATCAGTACAAGCACATATGAGCAAATAGAACTTACACCTGTTGTGGCATGCCGTCTTAATATTTTCTGACAAGAGCACCAACACAAATCTTATGAATCTCTGCTTACTTCTTGGTCTAGATGAATATGAAGGTGTGAAAGGTTCCCTTTAAGAAAAGGTAGAAAAAGTGATGTGATGTTAATCTCACTTTACATAACTTTGTGGTGCTGTAGGACTTGTGTAAACCTGTGGTGACAGTTGGGGGCTGTGGTAAGTGAGGTGAATTAACAGGTAAAAATACCCTCTATATTTTGGAGAGTTTGTACTACACATGTCAAAGTGTAGCTAGAAGCTACAGAAAGTACAGAAATTCCTGTCGAGACCGGCCTTTCTGTATTTGCGGGCTAATCCTCCTTAGAAAAGAGTATAAACTCACAGCTCAGGGGTGAAGGGAAAGGGGCAAGATAAAGAAAGAAAGGGGGGGGGGTACTGAAAAAAGGGACACATAAAACAGAATAAGGTAAAGAATCTGAGATGGTTGTTGACAGCAGCTTAGATGATATTTAAAGATATTGACCAAAAATAATCTAAAACAAAACAATGTGTTTTTCTTTTGGTGCATAATGAAGACACTGTATTCTTTTCAGCAAATTGTACATCATTTAATGTTAGAGAATTGAGTTTAACACTTCAAATAAATAAGTCCAAAAAAGTCTAAAACCTTTGGTTAGTAAAGATATAATTAAGATTAAACACACAGGGAAAAGCCTGTCATTAACTCAAAGTTTTGCTTTTTACGATAGTGGTTCATAGTATGCTAGGCTAACGTTAGCAAGTTAACTCTGGCTGTGTCCAACTGTACGCCCTAACCACTATAAAGCATAACCACTATATTTTAGATGAGTGTCTGAACGTTTAGTAGATAAAAAATGAGTGGAAAATTTCCCACATTGCACCTTGAAAAGTAGTGATCATCCATGGTCACTATACAAGCATATATATCCCAGAATGGGATTTATTTGGTGCCTAGAAAGAACAAAGATGGCGCAGGCACCGAGCGGGGAGGTGGGGTTATGAAAAATAGTGATCATCTGTCCAAATGGTCAGTCAACTGAGTTTGAAATAAAGTCCAAAATATAGATCCTGCTCTATAAACTGACTGAGGGATTTAGTGGTTAGGGCGGATGTTCAGACACAGTCTTAGTTTTCGTAGGACTTACTAATAATTGTGCTTGTGATGTAATAAAGTGAGGTTCCAGTTTATCTTAACAGAACATAATATTAATAGACGTTCTTCCCAGACTTGTAAACTTTCATACAACTTAAATGCTAATACTAATGCTAAAGACAGTACTATTAAGAAAAAGCTGAACAGCGATGATGTCCTGTCCACAAGCACATGGAGAAAGCTTTTAAAAAATGCTGTCTTTTATGCAGTTTGCAAAAAATATCCTTCCAATGCACCAAAAAGCTATAGGTATTTGTGGGCATACAAATTTACAAGTTTTGCTTTTCTTCTCTATCTTCTCCTGACCTGTACTAATTGACAAAAAAAATAAAATAAGAACGAATTAATGGAAGCCTAGACTGCTCTAATCTAGGGTCTTCTGTCCTGTCCTACCCTCTTCTTCTTCTGTTAGTTAACAATTTAATTTTTCTTCTAGTAATAGTATAAGGTGGATGGAAAACTTCCTTACTGGAGAACTAATATAAAGAAAATGCTATGCAGAGAGCTTGATGTGATGCTGTCTTTTCAGGAAAGATAGTTGGAATAAAACTGAGTATGTCCTTTTCCAAAACATATCAAGATCAGGATATTTTCTCAGTCAAAATTAAACTTGAGACGTCCTTGAGCGTTTTTTTCCAAAGACACTATAATGACACACTACTGTAAAAGACAGACATAAATGGACCCCAAAACTTGTAAGCACACCGTCTGCTTGCAGTCAAAACCATGCAGTCAAAAAGAAAACGTGTTTTGCAAAAGTCAGTGAGAAAATAATGACTTGATTTTAACCCCCAACTAAATAATTAAAGCAACATATTTTAATCATGCAATAGCATAAGAATACTCAAACTTCAAGCCTTAGCAAACAACAACAAACTTAATTTTCTTCTCGCTAGGCAGATTATTCATAGCAATTAAATTTTAAGCCAACATAATAATTAACCTATGTCAGGTTACAGCTGTTAAAACATAGCCAGGTTCAGGGGGGCCATTATGGGTAATGAGCTACTGAAATGATAGTGGATATGGCTAAACTATAACAGTGGTCTAAAAGTTTGGGCAGATTTCAGCTCTCATTTTTTTTAAAGACTTAACTGTTTTAATATAAACTAAAATAATATAAAAGCCAAGAAGGTTTTATAATTTTCTAAAATAACACAAAACGCGGCTACAAATAGATATATAGCTAATTAAACCTGTGGTGCTTAAAAAGGGTGGCCATTTAATAAACAGGGCAAAAAAGATGTGCACAAAATCGTGAGTTGATATCAAACAAACTTTATGTTCAGTTGAAAAATTTCAGCAAAAATGCTTTCAACCTCTTAATTTTAGGTAGCCTCAACCTCTTATTTTGTCTTCAGGTAGTTTGAAGGTGGTAGGCATGCCATATATTCCATCACTCCCATCATAAACCAAACATCAGTCAGCACAAAAAGGTTTACGACTATGGCTAATTCTTTCATTCCATCAATCTTTAATGGTCTGTTCATGCCTCCCATCATGAATCGTGTGCTGAGAGACAAACACGCCCAAGGTTATCAATCACATTTTGTCTTCTTGCCTTCGTTCGGTGCTTTCCAGCAGTTATTAAGAAGGACAATGGCAACACTACTAATTTTATGCTTTATGAGTCTATTATATGTGGAAGTTTCCACGCACTTCTTGTTTTTCTGTGAAATAAAACAAAATGGGCCTGTATAGGAGAAGCTGGAAGAAGAGGTAGGAGTTTATTGGCACTGCTGTTTAAAGTAAGATTCCAATTAAAGGGAGCTACATTATACCCTGAACAGTCATAAACCAGTCATTTATAAAATTAGCACCCTTTTTACTAGTAAATACACACAATGTAAAGGCCTACATACCAGGCAGAGACATCAGGTAAGAGATGAACAGTTTAGCAAAACCTTTGGTTTCCCTGTCATTACAAAGAAGGTAACAAAATATGTGACATAACAATGAAGATTTTTCATTTATGTGTGAGTCTGACTATATACACTCATCTAAGCAGATGTTAAGATTAAAAGCTTGCTATATTTAAAATATTATGCCTTTAAGATTCAGAGCCAGATAGCTCAAACAAACTGATAATGCCTGGTTAATTAGTCAGGCTATCTGCTCTGGTAGAAAGCCAGTAAGTCACTTAACAAGCATGCTGTAATAACAGAGTTTTGAATATTTACTGTATTGTCAGGAGAGTAGTTTAGTAGTGTTGGTGGCTTAGCAATTGGTGCAGTAAAGGTATATGTTCATTTTTGTGAAACATTGATCTGATCTGTTTTTAACATCAGTTTTTAAAAATCCTACTAAAGTCGTTCTACTTGTATCTGAATCAACAAAACAGATAAAGTTTCATCGTTTACCAACTTAAATTTTTAAGTTCCATTTAATAATGTAAAGAAAATGGACTGCGAACATCTTTTCTCACCATCAAAAAATGAGTTTAGTCTCCAGATTCACATTTAAATTCCTATTTCCGGTTCTTCTCTTATACATGCAGATAAGCTTAAGGAGTGGCATGAAGCGACAGTAGCAGATAGGGACATGGGTGCTGATAGCATGAATCCAATAAACACACGCTGAGGAAGGAGGATTTATTTTGGGAGTGGTGACGACCACACTTGCAGTAATGGAGGCTCCTGGATTAAAATAACCAAGACAGAGTGATGACTGGCTCCATTGCAGAGAGGAGAGTCATTTTCTTTACCCATCTGTCTGAGTCATCCAGAGACAGGAGGCAAAGCTGAGGTGCACTGGGTGGTAAAATAGGTAGGCATGGCAAGACTGGAAATACAATAAAACAACCAAATATATATATATTATATTAAAGAATACCTCAATGCTTGCCAGGTAAGAAACATAGCAGGTGTTTTCTAAACTTCCTTTTTTTCAAGTGACACAAGAGTCACAAGGGCTCCTCTGTCCTGCATGACAAATTGATTTTGGCTGCAGCCAGAAAGACTCTATCATTCGTTCCTAACTCTCCAAAATGAGAAGACCGTAATACAATATGACATTTGTGGAGTTTGCCAGTTAGTTTTTTAAAGGTTTTTTCAATTATAAGAGAAAACTTTTGCCGATTTTACAGAAGAAGTGCCTGCAAGGTCTAAAACCAGAGCGGGGTTAAAGGTCAAAGAGGTTCTCATTACTTCATGGTGTCTCCCTAGCAGCTGAGTTGGTTTAGGTGAGATGTGATGACAGAAAGGATAATGGCTGGCTAAGCTAGAATAGACGTCTAGCTTGGATAACTTGTTTAACATATTTCACGTCACCAGGGTTAATAAAAGCCCTTTCAGTTTGACATGTCTTTATTTGGAAAATAAAGTAGCGAGAATCCAGTTAAGATCAAAACGTTTTAAAGACATTGAAACAGGAAATCCTTAGAAAATGAAGACAACTTTAAAGTGGCAACATTTATGTCATAGAAAATAGTTCACACCCTTTTCATTTTCAAATAAAAAAAATCTTTTTATTTTTATTACTGCAGCCTAACTCTTCTCTCTGCAGAGTTTTGAATGTGTTGTTTTTGTAGATATTTTAACAATTTATCAGAAATATTTAAGGTTAAAAGGCGTCTTTGTTATTACCCTATTCTTAAACTCCCCTTTGTGATTCCCTTTTAGATTCATGCTAGGACTCTGAATGGTTTGTTCGATAACATTGATATTACTGAAATATTACTGAAAAATGTTGGAATTAAAAGATCAAATTTAATCTAAATCTATATCTGTAAATATCTGCCATTATGATGATGTTTGGGGTTTGAGTCCATCTGCGTTTTCAACTCTGGCTGCCTCTATGACAGATATGGCATTCTGCTGCACAGGAAAGCGCTCCACGGCGCCATCTACAGGAGTGGTGGTGCAGAAGTGGTGCATTTCCCCCCATTGTTTTAAGGAAAATTAGTTTTTAAAAAATCGATATTACTAACAGAAAGATCGACATTATATGAGGTGGACAAAAAATGGGATATACCACCACACAAATAATAAATAATATTAAATGAAAACAAACAAATCCATCCACAAGGCTATGTGAAATGAATTGAAATCATCCATGATGTGTTAGAAAACTGCCAGGAAAACTTAAAAACTGAATGAACATACTCTGGACTGTAATTGAATCTCATTTCATGTCATGTTAGGAAAAATACAGATACTGAATATCAGCAGTGAATTTTGAAAGTCTGTTTTCAGGACTGGTACAGGAAGACCTCATGTAAAGCAAAGAATAGATGGAGGATTTTAATGAGACATTTTCAAAGATTTGGAAGAGGAAACAAGGGTGTATATTTCAGACGATGATCACAAACACAGTCAAGAAACTCTCAACTGATTCAAATAATTAAAATTTGTAAATTGTTCCCAACAAGCAACAGACTTTATGTGATTAAACTCATACTTGAGCAATGCTAGGATCAACATACAGAAGGTATGTCAATTTAAGGTCAATTTATGTCATAACACAAAGGTTTATTTCATGAGCTTTTCACTCTAACTAAGTGGTTAATTGGGAGGACCTTGTGAGCCCGTCTTACTTCTGGGCTGCAAGGACCATTGATTTTTAATTTTATTTTGTTTTTATGCATGTGTTCAGCCATGAGTGGATCACTTGGGCTTCTACCCCATCCCTGGGCTGCCACACGTCACTGCACTAAGTTAGTCACTGGTGTCTGAAAGATGGAAAGTAGAAGTCCAAGGGCGACACGGAGAAGGTCAGAATTAAAAAGAGGGAAAGCTCTGGAAACAGACACTGATAAATGTACAAAAATGTGCAGCTTTTTTAGTTAAACAAGCACGAGGTTTGAAACTTTGAAAGACATTGATGAAATGGGTAAGACAGGATGTTTAACTCCTTGTAAACCACCGAACACGGTAATTATCACGTTATTGCATTTTGTAATTTGTGGCGCTTAATTTAAGGATGTAGTTTAAATAATAGCATGATGCAACGCCACAAAATTGGGAATGTTTGTCTTGTTGCCCCTCAGAGTCAGAAGGACTATAGAGCAACACCAAATACCAGCCATTAGCGCACAATGCCTGAGTTGGCAGGTAGGATTCCTCATTAAGTGAATATTAAGTAATCTAATAAAGACTATAATGCAGTTCGGTATACTCAGAAGTATGAACAGATTTTGCAAATTTTACTTCGTGTCAAAAGCAAAACTGGATTGTTCCTGTTAGTATGGAAGAAATGGTTGCTGTTAACAGTGTGCAAATAAGCATAAGTTCTAACTGCTTTCTACAGCCAAGCTATATAACTAACCGGTTATATGTTTTAGCATTAAAAGTAAATAGCAAAAACACAAATGTGAAATGGAATAGTATGAAATATGAAATAAATCAGAATATTTACCCGTTGAAATATCCTAAGCACTTAATTTTAGTCTAGGGAAACTGGAGGAAGTGTGAAATATTAATATTCTCAATTGTCTTATTTCACTTTTGAGGTTTGGATATCTGTGAACATTTATTTGAAGAGGGTTAAATAAATATATCTGCATTTTTAAGAAACCCCAACTTGTACTGTATTAGAGGTATTTTAGAAAAATACACTAAATTAAAAGCCTTTGCAAAACAATGCAATCTAGTAGACCTAACTTGTAAGGTTACAATTACACATTTTTTAATAATAATAGATCATTATCTTTAGTCGGCTTCTTTGAGGCATAAAACTCGAGGCTGAAAATTAGTTTTTTTCTACCTCCTCTCTCTTATTTCTCTCCTAAATAAATTTCTCTCTCATGGCAATGGCAGCTTTTCACTTCCACGGTCAGAAACGAATCACCACCATCTGCTCCTGAACAGAAACTATAAGGATCCATTAAACATCTTGTATACAGCAGAAAGAAAAAAAAAAGCGGTTCAGCTACACTGCTGAACAATCACCTGGCCGGGCATGGAGGAACAGGCACGTCAGTGTATTTGAAAATCTAAGGAATGCGAGCAGCGTGTTTGCAGTCCATAGGGGTACATCAATCCACAAGCAGGTAGTTTGAAGTGGCTCACGGAGATTGATGGACGGACGGACGGGTAGATGACACGGGTTTGAAATGAATGATAAAAAGATGATAAAAAAGAAAGGATCTCCTTTCTCCGGTGGAATGCACTATCGACTCCCAAACATTTTAACTCTTCCCTTTAGTATTCTTTACATTCCTTTTATCACAAGCCAAAGCAGTCGTCAGTTCGAGGCCTCAGGTGATGATAAAGACTCAAACTATCACCTTTGTTACCTCCGAGCCATGATGAATGAGTTACGTCATGTATTGGAGGAAGGGAACACAGAGAGGCCAAAAAATTTGGGTCATTAGGGTCAATAACCAAAATGCAAAGAAAGGTAAATGGAAAGAATACATTTCTAATTACAGTTTACTTACTGGCCAGGTTGCCAGACTCCTGATCCTCTATCTGCTGTTGAGTTTAGTCTTAATCTAAATTTGTTCTAATTTAATGGAAAAACATAAACAAATACTATTCAAGCAAAGAAACTGTTCACTACATCAATGGGGATATTAAAGAGAAGGACAGAGAGCAAAGTTCTAAGAACATCTGGAATAGAGACAGCCCCAAAACATCACGAATCCCCTTCTCTTCTTATCAATAAAGATGATGTGATCTGTTAAACGTCACAAGAGGATTACGAAAAAAATCTATGTTACTTTTTGAACTACACAGAATAAAAATATCATTAGATCAACCTTGTTGCCATCAAATTGGTTTTGCTTAAGGAAAAGTACCTGAATAATGAACATGAGGGTGATTGGATCATTTTTCTTCATTATCAAAGTGTTTCTTTAGTACAGAAAATACCTTTATCCTGCCATCCACAAAGTTGGTATTTAAATAACAGTCTGTCTGTCTGTCTGTCTGTCTGTCTGTCTGTCTGTCTGTCTGTCTGTCTGTCTGTTTTTCTGTCTGTTCGTCCGTACATCCGTACGTCCGTGCGTCCATCTAACTGAATATGCCATCTGTATTTTGTTTCAGTTTGTTTCTTCAAGCCTGCTGTACTTTCTATAGAAGAATCTGAAAAAAGGTCAAACATGTCCTCCACCTGACATCTTTGAAAGAGCTTTTGTAACGCCTTTGTATCCAATGGACTCTCCTACAGAACACCTGGTTGGAGATAAATGTTCAACAGTGTTTGTTTAGCTCTGTTTGCAAACCCATCCATCACAGCATATCGAGCAGCATTCCACAGACATAAAGCTTATGACACTCGAAACCTCAGATAGACTAAAAACAATATTCATGCAAACTCCGTCCGGATATGTTTTGACATATTTATGCTTCCATTAAATACATAAATATTTCTGGCATGAGGATCAGGAACATCAAACACCAAGTCCAACCTTTTTTAGTGTGCCTATACTGTTGTTTTCATAACCTAATATAACCAGACTATATTAGGTAAGGGTTCTTAATTGGTGGTGAGAAACAGGATATTATTCATTAAAATGTCACTTCGAGGGTTCCCTTCAAGGGACTCTGTGCAGCTGTGATCTGGAGCCAAAATCTTACACTGTACCTACATAAACCAATGGTCAGAAGCATGGAGAGCTTCTCACTGGAGAGTCGGGGCAGTGGGATGCTGGAGCCAATTAAAATTGATTTCTGTCATCAGACACAGTGTCCCACAGAAGGGCTGTACCAAAACTGAATTTCCCTTTTGGGGATTAATAAAGTAGAAATGAATTGAATCTTTAAACACCTCTGAAAAATACAGATTTTTTTCAAATGTGACCCAGGCCACTTGACTATGTGGTCCTGTATGCGGTATATATCTGATCTTTTTAAATGCAACCTGTTTCGCATTTATCCAACATGAACATCATTAGTATTCAACGAATCACTATTCTGTGTCTTGCTACAAATAACTGGGAATTAAAACAACAACCATGGTGGGCGATAATAATGTGGGGAGCAGTTTTTATTTTTAACCTCCTTTAAAAGATTGCGTCATTATTTGCAGAATACGCTCCAGCACTACCATCCTTGTTTACTATCGTAAACACAAACATGCTCGCTTGTGATGTCATTGCATCCTCTACTGCTCATGCGGGACACTTAAGTTATATGAAAGCAGTTCAAACGGTAGGTCATATACAAGTCGCATATATTTACCTCCGCCAAGGAGGTTATGTTTTCATCTGTGTTAGTTATTTTTTTTTGTTTGTCTGTTTGTTTTCAAAATAACTTGAAAAGTGTCAGGCGGATTTTGCCAAAATAAGCTTCCACCCCCCAGACGGTTATCCAGATCATCACCAAAATGTAATAATTTGCCAATGGTTATAATTTGCCCCTTCTGTGAAAATTTGATCAAAATCCGCCTGACACTTTTTAAGTTATTATGAAAAAAGAGAAACAAACAAGCTGCTTGGCGGACGTCTGTGCCCTCTGAGTGCTTTTCTAGTTGGAAATGTGAACAACCACACAAAAGATTCGCATTTAACAAAAAAAAAATGGAACTGAGCATTAAGGGCTGCAGTGTGAAAAAAAACGAAATGTGTCCTCTCCTTCCTCAGCAGGTAGAGTTGATGTAAGACTTGGCCCAAAAGACTTTAGATGGAAGACTAAGGCTCACAGATCAAAATATTTTACTTGGTCACTGTCTCTGACACAATGTTTATACTTTTTTTAATGCAAAAGTCAGAGCAACATACCTCAGGTTTTTCATTTAGATACTGCAGCCCTACACAAATGATTTACCAAAAAGGTCACCACACAAACAGACTTGGACGGAAGTGTCATTACATGCTTACACACACTGTGATAGAAAACTTGTGGTAAGGTATTCTGACTCCCAATGCCCTGTTCTATGGTCTGTGCAGTCCACAAGGATTTTCTCATTCGTCTAAGTTAGTTAAACATCAACCACTAAATAAATTCCTGTCATTCGACGGCTGCTTGGCCATCCAGAGGCCGTGTGCATTGATTAAGCAACCAAGAGAAGCGGAACACAGTTAACAGAAATATAAAAGATTGTAAAGGATTAATGAAGCTTCACTTCTCAAAGAAGAAATACAAGTTCTAAAAGCCACAGAGAGATAGTTTTGATTCCACTAGAGTAAACTTCAACCTTAGGTTCGATGTCCTCTCGACCTTCTGCAGCCACAACAATAACCTTTTAACCATATCCATCCTAATAGCCTACATTTGTACCAGATTAACATTTTGTATGACATTTATGCTATCATGTTTTTACTGCATGAGATCCTATCAGCCCATATATTTGCAAGCTGAAAATCCAATAAGACTGCATTGCATTTTTGGCCATTCAAGCCGTTTAAAACTATGAATTCCTTTTATTGTGATATTCTGAAACATTTGATATCAGAACAACACAACTGTTTGTTTTGAGTGAATTATCCAGTTTTTTAGTCACCTTTAGATAAAAACTTTAGTGAATTTAAAGATTATCTGTCGTGGTCTGTCTGTCTTGATTTTGTTTTTGAAGTTTTTCTGTTTTCCTCTGTGCCCACCGTCCGCCGGAGGGTGGACTCCCGTCGGCGAGGTCGCGGCTGGCAGTACCTCGTCGACTGGGAGGGTTACGGTCCGGAGGACCGCACCT
>JAUZNJ010034171.1:0-12828 GCA_034780135.1 Jordanella pulchra | reverse complement strand
TATATATGTATTTATAAAGTCTTGATTGATAAAACCGTGAATAAGGTCAGGCCTATTATCTGGGAGGAACAAGAATATAATTTTACTAGCCATTCATAGAATTAAAAAGCTGCTATTGGCTAAAAGCTCAACATGGGAGGCAGGTGCCACTAGATTATTTATCCAATCAGCTGGAAGAATTGTGAATTGTTAATCATGACTGCAGAACACTTTTTACAGGAGCCTTTTCAGATGGATAGTGTGTAGCCTTCAAATTGAAATATGAGTATAAATCTGGCTTATGACAGGTCAGGCATACAAACTATGCAACTTCTGAGATTACTGTGTAAAGGATTACAACATTAGATTAGATTTTTACTGAACTTCATGGTTAAACACTAATGTTTGTTGGTCTGTCACATGAAATCTAAGTAGGACAAATTAAAGGCTGTAATGTGACAAAACTGTTAAATAGTTGTGTGTCAGTAAATCCTGGAGGGAAATGATTTGGGCTTCATTTCTATCCACAGGACCCAGCAGCCAAGAATTTCTCTGTGTGCCACAGTATTGGCTCCACTGAGAAGTGATTCATCTGAAAGGAAATATTTATCCCAAACTCAACAGTACCACGATCCAAAACACAGCCATTAATCTGTAAGAACATTGCTATTTAAATATTGTAGTTAGACAGTAATACAACTGTGCAAAAAAAAACAAAAAAACAAAAAACCATCAAAAGCAGCATGGTAACGATCTCTCTGCCTTAACATTGTAATTTGTATTAAGGATGATACTCAGTTGAAATGGATACATTTATTCAACAGTTTTTGTCAGCCTCAGCCATGCCGTACAGAAAGAGAAAACCCATTATGTCGTAAACAGTTGTGAGTCGAAACTACAGAGTTGCTGAAGGAATATGAAACTGTAAAAATGCTACTGGAACAGTCTAACTACAGAACATGCTAAAATACTCACTACAATCACAAGATGTACTTAGTTTTTCAAATAAAGCGGCATTTTGTTTTGATTTCCTTTCAGCAAAGCAAAGTCTGACCCAAATTCTCTCGGGACCTGAGAGAAGATTAACTTTTAAATCTACAAAGACAAACTTCTTACAAAAATCTAAGGAAAAAATCACATAAAAGCATCAGATATTTAAACAGTGAAACTTTTAAAAGGTCACCAAAATATCTTTTGTTTTTGTATTAAAACATGAGGTTTGGCAAATGTGGTGCACATTCAATGTGTAATTCTCTTTTCTCAATTAGTTTTTTTTTAACTGCACAGAAAGGTTAGCAAACATTTTGCTCTAAACTAATAGGGATCTTAATACATTAAATAAACTTAATAAATCACAGACCCTTCTTATTAAGTTCACGACTGAAATATTTATTTTGCCTCAGGCTGAGCTAAGTTGGGCTGTCCTAAATAACTGGGTTTCAATGAAGGAGTTGAGATGCGGTACCTTTTAAAAATACCAAAGTTTGAATAATATCTGTTATATTATTTGGACAAAAGGTCCTCGCATCAGTTCAGCTGCATGATACTGAATTTAAATGTATGCTGGATAATGCTTAAACCCCAGCTAACGCTTAGACCCAGACTAGCTGGGTTTGGTTTGGAGGGAAACACCTGCATGTTCTTCACAGTTCACTGACCAGCAACAACAAAAAACCACAAAAAAAACCCTGACACGTCTGCATGTTTCACTACCTTAATGAATGATTTACTGGATTTAAGTATTTCGATTTTTCATTCGTTGGTAAATTTAGATCCAGTTGGTCAGTGGCAGACTGCTGAGACTAGTTGTCTTGCTTTGCAGCTTCCAGCCAGGATGTCATGAACCACAAAGCAGTCATTCACAGGGCCAGTGCGACACAAAACAGTACAGATCAAATGTTCCTTTTACAGTTTCAGATGTTATTCTGAAATTTTCTTAACACTGTTGAGAATCTGGTGCATCAAGCTAAGCAGAGAAACAGACTCAAAGGAAAAAGCTCAGACTTACATGATTACATCCCAAGCAGCTTAAACAAGTAGTCATCAACATCTTTAGGTTACTAGAAACGACGCGCTGCTGGAGTTTGAATGTGTGCAGTGAGTGATGCAAAGCATTGCTTTATCCAGATAGTGGATGCAAAGAGGTTTTCAAAAGAGGTGAGAACTCTGGCATGTGACTCTACAAACAGGAATCCTCTCATACTTTGGATTTGCTGCCTTGTTTGAAAAAAGACTAACAGTCAGGAAAGAGAACAAGTAAAATAATGAAAAAGAAGGATGAAAAAATGTGTTTCAGGAACAGTTTATAGGTTGAGATGGGGCTCAGTTCCAGGCCTGATCCTATCTGAGCTGCCCCCTTGTCTCTTTATAGCTGCTGCATTCATCTACCAAAGCTCTACTCTCTCATAGTGGCTGATTCACAGCAGAGTAAGTCAGCTTATCCATCCCACGTGGCTTAATAAGCCAACTGATGCCACTCACCTACAGTTTGTGAATGTCTTTCACAAACTGTAGAGATTTTTACTATAGTTATGTAATGTTTATAAAAATCTATTATACACCATATTATATAAGAGGGATTATGTCAGGCCAGGTAATTACTCAGGATGTAAAAAGAGGTGAGAAACAGCCTGAGGCCCTCAGCTAATTCAATTCCAATTCAAAAATACTTTAATTATCTCAAAGAGAAATTAAATGTTGCAGTAACTCTATAAATTTGTTTTCTCTTACAAAGTTATTATAAGTGTTGATGCTTTAGGCAGGAAGGATCTTCTGTAGCGGTCTGTCTTGCATCGGATCTACAGATCAATAAACGTAATTTAAGTATGAGAGATGTATTAAAATATTTAAGGTCAGAAAATTATAGCAAAAATATACCTTTGTGAACCTTGTACATCGCTGAAGTTTAAACATCAATAAAAAATATAATGAATATTCAAAGGATGAGAAACAAGGTCTAATGAGAATCATGGTTTATCTTATTACACACACACATTCTGATTTGTTCTAGATATTTCAGTGTGCAGTTAAATAAACACAGAATGGCTCACTAGAGACAAAATTAGCTTTGCTTCCGGCCATTTTTGTCCGAGTGATGAATCATAAAAGAGTTGGAGAAAGCTGAAAAGAGAACCTGAGACAACCTACAGTGACTATGCAAGGATCACTTTTGAGGAAAACAGATTTCCATTTTTCAAAAGTTGGAGAACAAATAGAGAATTCAGTGATTTCAACATTTCCTAACTTCGAATTTCAAATACCCCCCTCTGAAAATGGCTACAGGAATCCTACCTAATCCGGTTTAATGCTTTATAAAATGAAAGTCATAAAGCAAGAGCTTCATTGGCTTCCTTTTAAATCTAGAATTTGAAATTCTCCTTCTCACAAACACTCCTGATCAAAATCTTAAGACCAGTCATAAAATTGCAAGAATTTGCATTTTGCACTATTGGATCTTAAGAAGGTTCTAAGTAGAGCTTCACAATGTTAAAAGAAGAAATCAGCGTAAGAGACAAAACCTTTTGAGTGGGGAATTAATTGAAAACTGCATTTATACTTAAACATGATTTTTTTCAGCTGATCAAAAGTTTAAGACGATAGCTCGAAAAAACTTGAAAACCGCCCAAAACAGAAATCAAAGTGTTAAAAAAAAAGGACTCAGTAATGAGCAGCTCCACCATTCTTGTTGATGACTTCAAACATTCGTTTAGGCATGATTGATGCCAGTGTTTCCAGGAGGCTTGTGGGAACGTTTCTCCAAGTGTTGAAGATGGCTTCACGAAGGGCATTCACTTGTCTGGAACTGATGTCCATTTTTGTAAACTTCCCTTGCCATCCATCCCCAAATGTTCTCAATTGGGTTTAGATTTGGGGAACATGCAGAACGGTCCAAAAGTTATTCTCTTGGAAGAACTCCTTTGTCAGGTGGGCATTGTGAACTGCAGCATTGTCCTGTTGAAAAACCCAATCATTACCACACAGATGAGGGCCCTCATTCATGACGGATGCCCGCTGCAACATCTCCACACAGCCAGCTGCTGTTTGACGTCCCTCCACAACCTGAAGCTCCATCGTTCCATTCAAGGAAAACGCACCCCAAATCATGATTACTAGCTACAGTTGCAATCAAACTCATTCCGTGCACCTGTTTTGCTGCCGTTATATACAGCTCTCCCGCAGACAGGCTGTGCTAGATTATGTGCAAGCCTTTGGTAAGTAAATGTCTAGTGTTCCTTCTCTTCCCCTGTGCATGACTACCTGGTCCTGATTCTGTTTCAGCCACCAGGTTTACCCTGCTTTGCCTTTCCCCTTACTGACCTCACATTGGCTTCTGATGTCTGGACAAGACCCTGTATCCATGCTCTGGTGTCTGTCTCCTGCAAAATCCCTTGGATAAATCTGATTATGAATGCTCTCATGGTTCTGACCCTGGTCCAATTCTATGGTTAAGGATTGAGCTCTCCCTTTGGTTGAACAAGCCTGGTCTTGCTCTAATGGTTGTGACCCTGATTCTCCCTCCTGATCTTTGATTCCTGCCCATCCCTTGGTGTGTATACCCACTACGATTACAGCACACCTATTTTGCATGGGTATTGTATGTTTAATTGTTGTATTTGCAGGATATTTTGTATTTTCACTGCATTAGTGCCTCTCGACCACCATATTAAAAAGGCTGGATTAAAAAAAGGTTATTGTAAAACTTATATAAATATGTAGGTTTCTTTTCTTGGGTTGCTTTTCCGTATTTAACAATTTTTAGAATACAGTTTTTACTTGAAAAGCAAATCTGCTTAATGAGGCATAAGGAGATTTTACTTTCATTTCATATCAAAGACATACCCTGAGGTGACATTCTCGTTTTATGGTATACTTATACACTTTCCAGTAACCTCAAACTCTCTCTTAACATCAGTTGTTTCAGTTTTTTTACAGTGCCAGTGCAGAATTTAATTGGTAATTTTGAAAGATGTAAGCAATGTTGATGACCTATCCCAACTTCACTGCTGACATCGGATAACAGGACATGTGTCCAAAAAGGTCTTTGTCTGTTAGTTCATTTTTTAAGCATTATTAGTTTTTTTATTGTGCTTTATAGTCACAAAACTTTCCTTATCTGATGACCCTTCAGCCCATGTTGGTTCAGGAATTGGTGGCTTATGAGATAGGAGTTTGTCCTGGCACTGGCAGGTAGCTCTTTGAAGCACCAGCTACATCCATATTAGTGATGATGGTGTCAATCGAATGACAGCTTTGCTTCTGCCATATGAATATGGTAGAGGACTATGCATTTCTGCGATGCATAGAAAAAAGGTAGGGCTAATTACCAAAAATGGGCTATCCAACACTGTTAATGCTTGAATAACTATGTTAACAGAAAGATTATGGCAGAGACCAGAAACTGTGAAAGTCCTTAACTCTCTACCCACTGTTTTTAAAGATTTCATCAGATTGTTTCATGAAGTTCCACATCTTAATAATTACTTTAAATAATCACCATGTGTACCTCAGTTTCCATAAATTAGAGACTTACAGCTTCATAACACAAATATTGTCTCTTTCCAAAAATGTATTTTAAGTCGTGGTAATCTTAGTGTGCAAATAGAAATCCCTTTGTTTTTATTAGAAAGTTTGAGTAAAGTCAACTTGTCTTTTTTACAATCTATGTAAATATATATTTGCACGTATATTTTGTTTTGTCATAAATGCTGATTTTAAATCTTTATTTTCTCTTTTATGAATGCAATAAGATTAAATTGATGTCAGTAAAACCACCTGACCATTGTAACTTAATGATCTCCTGAGATGTTAAGAAATTTTATCAGAAGCCCAAAAGGCCAGTTCTTATGTCATGTCTATGTGACAGCATGTCTGTGCTAATTTACCGTTCCAGTAGTGGTCTGAGGAACATGTAATGATGGCAGAGCGATAATAGCAGCCAATCGTGCTAGAAGCAGACTAAAGCTGAGATGATACGATCATGTATGAGCCTGTGTTTGAATGACTAAGTCTGATTGAGAACATGAACTACACTTTAAAACATGCTGTCATAAAATGCTTCCACTTTCACTGAACTGAATTCATGGCCCTCTGTTACAGCCACTCAGAAGGAAGATTGTTGATTTCAGGATAAGTTCCCCTGCTTTTCTTTGAGACGTTTTAACATGTGGCCTGAGGAAACCAGCGATCAAGCTGGTGACCTTCTGTGTGTCAAATAGACCCTTTTCCTTTCTGAGCTGCCGCCTGCCTCGAGCCGCTGCTGCATGCTCGGCTCCTGCTCTGATCGGCCTGTGTCTACATGCCAAGCCTTCAAGGTTCTCAAACGAGCCCGGACCTGCAGAGCAAACAATCCTTCCTCCGGGGTGCCGCTGCCTCACTTTCACCTCTCATCTCTCGCTTAGGGTCTGTTTCTGGCAGGGACTCTGCACAGTATCTGTGTGCTAGTAGAAGCTAAGGATAACACTGGGGGCCTTGTTGGGCTTTCAGTAGGCTACTGTAAACCATCAACCAACTGTAAACTGTCAGGGGGTTCAAAGGGGCTCAAAACTAACAGGTGGGAAGCAGAAATGGGCCAAAGCAGCTGCTGCTGATGAAGAAAATTGCAAAAGAGTGAAAGGAGGTGAAAGGTTATCTTGCTCCATGTGCAAAGTTCATAGGTTCATGACCGAACATTGTGGATAGCATTGTTGCACTTAAAAAAGACAGAGAAAATATGGGAGGCATCTGTAGAGCTCCTTTAGTAACAGGGCTGGTAACAAGCAGTGAAATATGAGAGAGATTTATTTACCTTTTTTAATTCATAAAAAAATATTATGAATATTATTATTAACAAAATATTATTATAATATTATCAGTAAAGAGAAATAACTGTCATGAATTTCTGTGCCAGTGCTGGTCTAATCAACACTATCACCTCCACCTGCTGACACTCATCAGATCCTCCTGCTTCCCCCCCTATAAAACCTTCCCTCAGACCAGCAATGGGTTCCAGATTATTACAAATTGGTGAATGTTCAGCATTCTTTGTCCTGCCTGCCTGTCTGATTCTGAACCAATTTGCTTGATTATCTGAGCCTTCTTGAACCCCTTTCGGATCTTTTGTGTTTTGGGATTTTGACCTGTTTCTGCCCTCTGACCACGTCTCCGGATTCTGCTCTGGATTCCTGTCTGTCATCTGACCACCTGGCTCTGTCCCTAACTCTGGCTCTGGAATGTGTTTTGGATTGTCCTCAGATCTCTTACCGACTGGTTCTGACTCTGGATAAGTTCCCGACCACGATCATTGGTCTGATTCCCAAAGTAACTCTGCCTGCCTACCTTTGCATGGTTTGTTAATCCATGCTTCCTTCAAACTACTAAGCAACCAACAAGAAAACAGGCTTACCTGCACAGTTCCTGTTTACTCTCCACTCCGGTCAATGACGTCACTCACCAACTGGCTTCTACTTCTCTATTCTGGGTTTTCCTTCAAATCACTCAGGGAAGAATCAGTTGCCGTTCCTGACGATCAATGTCTTTCCAGCTTTTGTTGCACATTCTAATAAATTAATCAAATTTGTCTGTTGTGTCTGGCTCGAATTCTGGGTCCTCTGGAAAACAACCATTGCAATATCAGATAGGACGGAGTGACTGGTTCACTTTATGATGATTGCCACCAGTCCTAAAACTAAGACTATTTCAAATCCATAACATACCTCAACCTTCTTCTTCCATTTACACGTCAGGAACACGGGGTCATAATGGTTATATCTTTTAATAATTATCATTATTACTTCCAGATAATGACTTTGAACTTCATATCTCTTTTATAGTCACTCTAAAACTGTCTATAGAGCATGCAATATGTTCATTTTAATGGCTCGAACCAAACCTGTTAGCATGTCTTTTTTTTGGTGAAGTAATACTTGTGGACCATCTGCCACACGGGCACTTTTTGCACGCACAAAAGAAAAAATGTTGCCCCTTTTTCTGAAGATCAGGCCTTGAGTTATTTTGTGTGTGTCCTGTTTTGCGAATATGGCTCTGGAAATAGATGTCCCAGAGCTAGATGGTAGCCCAACAGCTATGCTTTCATAAGCAGACCATTATGACTCTGTCATAGGGTTCTACTTGTTTATTGAAAATTATTTAGGGATTAAAATCATATTCAAAGGACACAGAGACAGAAAGGTAGGTGGGAAAGAAAGAGGGGACAGTAACTAAGGGGAATGAAATGGAGAAAGGAACAAGCATGTGAAAAGAGAAAAAAATAAAACAAAGCACCCAGAGCAGCCAAACCCCAATAGGTACAGTTCCCGAACACCCGATTCATGTCCTCATGTCATTCACATTCACATGCCCTATGTTTTAATGATCATTCATTTAATACATGGTTGTTCTATTAACCAATAGAAAAACATAATCCTATATAATCTAATAATAGGATACATTCCATAAACAGATTAAAAGTGATTATTATTATTTGACTTATTATTTTTATTTGAAAGCAAGTCATCTAAATATCTGAGAAAATTTTGAAATAAACATGAAAATACTCTCAGATCATCATGAATTTTGATCTTTTTCTGAAACTTCCTAGTTGCGTCTGACAGAGAAAGCAACCTGACCCCCTGACCTCCGCCTTCTCGTTAAAGCCCCTGTTTATATTCAAGTTTAAAGATCCTCAGCCTACATGCTAATCTTCTCTGAAAAAACAAAAGGATTCAGATAAAGACTATTTAAATCCCTAAATTAGATTATATATATTGTTTTACCAAATAAAGAAGGAAGACAGATGTGCATCTAATGCTCTCTGTGGTGATTGCCATCTGTTAGCTCAGTCTTTGTTACTACAGTACATCTGTACGGGGGTTTGTAATGTTTTTGTTTTTATAAGGAAAAATTAATCCTTTATATTCATTAACTTATATAGTGCCAATTCACGATACATGTCGTCTCAAGGCACTTTACAGAGGCAATTCAAAATCATGCAGTGACATTGGTTCAAAGTTTTCTGTCTAAGTTAAACCAGCTGATTGTATCAACTCATTAATTCAACAGCAATCCCTCACACCAAGCATGCATGTTAGCGACAGTGGAGAGGAAAAACTCCCTTTTAGCAGGAAGAGACCTCCAGCAGAACCAGGCTTAGTGTGAGCGGCCATCTGCTGAGGAAGACTGGGGTTCAAGGAGACAGAAGCAGAGATAGAAAAGCTAACAGTCATCCAGCTCCACAGACGGCCTCGTCAGGAAAGACACAACCAGACAGACGAGCTCCAAGCCAGCATCTATTTCAGAGGATGAAAGAGAACACATCCAGTTTGTCACAGTAAGAGAAGAGATTAAAACAAACAGTAAATATAAAGAGGAGAAGCTGAAAGCAGAAAGGAGGAAGCATCATGACTTAGGGGGAGACTGCCACACAAAAGGAAAAGTTTTTTTATGCAGAGAGCTACTTTATATAACTGAAGCTTTTTCCAGAAAAAGAAGCTCTACTACAGCCCCAAGCTGTTTGCAGCCTTTGAGGGAGTTTCTCCAAATTTGTTCTGGAAATAGTCTGTTTCATCTTCTTATCAATATAAAGGAGTTCTTCACATTTCGCCAGGAACATCATGCTGTGGGGATGTAGCAGAAGAACCTCGCCACAGCTGTAAGTGTCACCTCGACTGATTCTCCAACCTGAGCTGTGGACCTCTGGTCCTTCTCAAGACAAAACTGGATCAATCAGATTGAAATATTGAGAGTTGAACTCTGAAGACAGTTGCTTGATGACATTTTATGTATATTTGATTAAAAGGGTCTGAATAGCAAAGGAAACTCTGCAATCTCTGTATTTTTATTTCTCATAATATAAAAAATCTTGTATTCTTTTCCCATAATTTCATAGTTATTCACAACTTTATTTTTGTCCATCACAAAAAAGAGAGAAAAATTAAACAAAATGTCCTAAGGGTGTAAATACTTTTCAAGTCACTGTCATCTTAAGGCTGTGTCTCTGTGAGGGTGGCCATGTTCAGGAAGTGATGGAACTTCCCTTTTCAGTTTCTGAGCAGACACGTACATAATAGTGCCAGGTGTTTTTTTCAGTTTATCTTAGTCAAACATCAGCCCAGCTCAGAACTGCCACCTCCTTATAATCACACCCATGCATGGGTCAGAAAAAGCAGCTATTCTTCTTGCTATGTTTTCTTCTCCTGCTCAATTCAAGCAGAACAGAGAGAAACTGAATAAAACAAAAAGCGACTTCTAAGACCAACACAACAGTTTATCTGTAAAGGAGACAAATTGATTATTCCTTTAAAAGGTGTTTGCTTATTTTTAAAAAAATGGAATGTCCAATTTCCCACATTTTCTTTTCCTACAAATATTTAAACTTGCTCGCTATTGTTCAGCATTAAATTAATTCAGTTGTTTGTCTAAAGAGTCAACCATTTCTGGCCAAAGGTTCCACTCAAAGACGGGTTAACTTTCGGGGCAACTAATAAGTTGTACACTGCTGTTTTTTTGTAATGCCAATTTCCTTGTTAAATGGTTACAAATTAGAAATTGCACAATAGTGAAACCAGAATCCCTGAGGTAAAAAATTAAAAAAATAATTGAATGTTTTTTTCATCGGAAGGTATTCAGTTCCTGTGCTGAAACTCGCCCCCTGAACACTGCCTGCACCCTAACACAAGTTGCTGCTTGTGCAGTTTCTACAGTACGCAACAAAGTAAAACATAAGGTAAATTTGTCCTACACACACACACTCCCACACTGTTTGTGTGGGAGTGTGTGTGTGTATGTACCTTGCGTGTCATATTTTATGAAGGTGAACTGGTGCGTACATTGTACCTTTCTTACCAAACAGGCATTATATTACCTCTGTTTGACAATCATCAGTCAGAGCTTGCCTTGCAGTGTAGGGGCCTGCAGAGACAGACCCCACTTACAGGGATCAGTGCCCACCAGTGACTGACAAATCATCGGCTGCTGCTGCTCTTCAGTGACCTAAAAGTAAAAAAAAAAAATAGCACATGTAAGATATAATAGTTCTTTAAAAAAATTACAAAAAAATAGTAAAAAGTCTATCAATGCAAAGAGAAGTACACCCTGTGAAGAAATGGCCACCTGTGAAAAGCTGCTTCATTCTGATCCATCACTGCCCCCTGATGGTAGAAGTGTTTAAGTGCATGTTATTCAGTCAACCCTTAGAACAGTGAGGGATTATTCATTACACGACTCAAATGGTGCAAGGCATATTTTTCATTTGGTACTTAAAAGTCATTTAGTCATTTATCTTTGTTTTCTTAATTTTAAAAGAGAATTACAATGAGTTGGATCTTAAAAGTTCAAGAAAAAAAGTTAAAAAATAAAGTATTAACATTCTCTCACTTCACCCCAAAGTTCAGTTCCAATTCAGTTTAGTTTATCTATACCATATATACCATATCGAGCTGACATGTGTTTGAATAAGTGCTATATAGTGCAACATCATGTGTTGAATCCCACTGAATCCTCCTGATTTTCATTCATTTTTACCTCTTTCTATCCCCTAACCTTGGCTAAACCCTGATACCTCAAATTGTATCTCCTACTTCATCTTCTTAGTTCCTTTCCCTTCACTTTTTGTGGGGTTGGTAAGAACAGTATACGGTGTAGGAAAGGAGCTCTGAGCTGCTGTACTGAACACAGACTTAAGCCATAACAGATACACATTAATGATGCCGGTCAAGTTGTGACTACAGCCTTCTGGAAAACAAAACTAAAAACTTAGTTATGCAAATGTAGTGGAGAGTTTTAGCTCTTTGTTATTAAAAAAACACACAAAAACAATGGAGGTTTTATACATTAGCATGTGCCACACACAGTACAGTACATGAAGAAGTAATGCATTTTGTCTAACTGCATGAGGAGGGCTGTGTGTATATGTCCTGTAACGCAAAAAATTGTGGGCAACTTTATAGCTCGTAGTGGCAGTTATGGAAAAGATGTAGCTGTTATATAAAAAAGATGTGGGTCTTATATAGAAAATGCCGGTGCTGCCGGGTCTTTGGTCCTGGTATTATTGAATATGTTATGTGTTGAGAATGAGTGTTATGTGTGAATGTGGGTCCAAGGTTTTTTTGTTTTTTTTAGTGGTGGCACTAGGGTGGGAAGGTGTGATTGAGACTTTGTGGTTTTTTTTGTTTTTTATCCAAGGTTGGGGTCTGAACTGCTCCTTCTCTCAAGGACATCGCAAGTCTTAGCCAAGTGCGATGCCCATTTCCCCCACCCTGCCCTCCCTCTGCTGGGTGGCGCCTGGGCTTGCCGGTGCACTGGTGGATCTTGGTGTTTGAGGGTGAGTGCCTGAGTTGCTACTGGCCTATCCCTGGCGGCTTCCCTGCGGTGGGTGGTGCGCCCTTGGGGCCTCGGTTTCAAGGGCACATGGCCGGATTCACTTCAGGGCGGCTGGCTACCGGCGGAGCCCGTGGTCTCATCCCCGTGGCTCCCCAGGGGCATTGTGGTGGCAGAGGGCCCTCCTCGGCACCATTGCTCTGGGGATCCCTTTGGGCGTTTGGGGCTTTAGGTCTCCCGGCGCTGGATTCGGCGCTCTCAGGGGGTACCTCTCTGGCTCTCCACAACTGCTATTAAGCATTTTTCCTTTGGATAAACTTTACATCCAGGTTACCCTGGTTCAGCACAGCTGATTTCCATTAACAAGTGATTAACAGCCTTTTGCTGAACTGCAGTCATAAGAATCAGCTGTGTTAAACCAGTGAAACCTCTAAAAGCTGCAGACACACCGGCCCTCGAGGACCGAGATTTGGGAAGCCTGCTTTACATGCACAAGTGCACTTTCACAAACAACTACAGGTACTTGGTTCCAGGCACTTAGAGATTGACTTCCATACA
>JAUZNJ010034170.1:0-12829 GCA_034780135.1 Jordanella pulchra | reverse complement strand
AGATAGATAGATAGATAGATAGATAGATAGATAGATAGATAGATAGATTGATTGATTGATTGATTGATTGATTGATTCTTTGTTTTTATCCTGCATCACTTCTTCAATGGGTGCTGAACTCACATCTTCATCCTGGGCAGTGAAATGTGGTCCTGTTGTCTTGTTCACTGCCATAATCACTCCCACCAAGTCTTTGCCATTGAGAATGGGCGCTGCCAGCACGCACCTGGTCTCATATTCTGTTAGTTCATCAACAAATGAGCTGAAGTGCTGGTTCTGTAAAGGTAGAACATATTAAACACAGAGAGCAAAGTTTTATTTTTTATGGAGCTCTGAGAATTGAACATAGAAAAATGTAACTTTCACAAAAATCTTAATCTTATAATTGATCTTTGGGTAACTTTGGAAGTTTGCAAGCTAAATTCCAAACATTTGTTGCTAAATATGCCAAAGCTATTTTATGCCAAAGTTACTCCCACGTCAGATGTTATTATAAAGACGGAACGCTTGATTCAAACAAACTTAGTCTTTGGTTTTTATTCCAACAAATACACACACTGCAAAGAGTTGAGGCAAACTCATTTTGATCTGTTTTATATTCCTGCTGACAGGCGACTGAATGTGAGCGGTATCTAATCCAGAGCTACAGTAGAGGCTGATGGGATCTGAGTATAAATGGATTATGTCTGACAATGAGATTTGCTGCCAGACTTTGCTCAGGGCTACTGTAGCTCTGAGGGGCACACTCCTTTACCATAACCTATAGCCAACACGCCTTTTATCATGATGATGGAGCAGAATAATTCAGGACATGTAGGCCAGAACAGAGCATAAAGCAAATAGTTTTAGACATGATTACACAAAAACAACTTTGTTTAGACTCTACAACCACAAGTGCAGATGTTAACCTGATTCCAAAAATAATTTGAATCTTGGGCTTTTGCAAAAGAATCCACCAAGTATGTAATGATAAGGAGCAGAGATGTTGCCAAACAGAAACCTTGTAGCTCCAAAGTTAAAATTTTCAGTTAAATTAAATAATTATTTCTGCATACTTTATGCCTAAAGTTCAAAAGTTTTAAAATACTAAAGAGTAAAAATAAAGTTATCCATTTTTCTCCAAATTTGATATTACTAACATTGGTACATATTGTTAATAAATACATAGGACAAAAATATGATAATACTAACTAGTAATGATGCCAAGTGTAAAGACAAATAGTGGGCAGCCGTTATTCTCACTATTTCTCACTATATAAATCTATTTTTTCTTGATACAAAAGAAAAAAGACTTTTGATATCATAATAATTTAAAAATCTGTGTAATTTTCTTTTAGATTATTTGCAGGTGTTTTGTTGGGTAGAGGAGCTGAATACGAATAAGAAGTGTCTGGGGCCCAAAAATAATTTGAGTTAGGGACCCATTTTAAATTGAGCTTATTACTTTGATGTATAACTAACAACATTATTAATTCTTAGATTTCCCTCTGCTTTTAAATTTGTCGTTTGTTAATTAAGAACAGTGATGGTTTGTGCAGGGTGCTTGCCCTGCAACTTTTATCCATGTCCTTAGTCCAACACACCAGAATCAAATGAGTGAGTTACCTCCTCAGTATGCAGTCAAGTCTATTCAGACTCCTATTAATTGACTATTTATGTGATTCAGGTGTGATGGAGCAGAAATCAATCTAAACATTACAGTTTACTGTAATTGCCCATCCTTAATAATCAAGCAGTAGTAGTAGCCTTTGTGTCCTTTAACAACACTCTGAAGTATTTAGATTTTACTCTTTATGTGAAGAACTAGCAAAGTTGGGGCCCCTCGTTGGCCATTAAGACCCTAAGTAGCAGCTTAGTCTGCTTATGCCTCAGCCCATGTGCATCATCATTGTAAGCTTAAGAGTTACTCTGAGCTGAGTCTTTTTGCTCTGACTCACAAACTAATGTCTTTCCTCCCCACCCTTCTTTACCTGTTTGACATCTTTCACATTGACATTTTTCTTGGTGAGTGCTACGTTGCCAACTATTCCCAGGTCAAGAGGATAGACGATCTCTGAATCTGGTGGAACAACACAGTCCTCCAGGACTGAATTCGTTGAGACGTTGAAGAGCCTTGTTGCAAGTTCTCCGATGCCGTTCCGCTGCCGGTACATGAAGAGGCTGCAGCGGTCGGCTTGAATGAGAGCTCCAAGTCTCTTCAGGATCTTGAAGATCACTTTTTCCATGTTGATGCTCTCTTGCATGTCTTTGATCAGGTCAAACATTATTCGGCTTTCTTCAATCTTTGAAAAACAAAGAATATCATAGTCTTTTTTTTATTCACAAAGACTATGATATTTGTTTTTTTAAATAATCAATACATGTCAAACTTACCCGGCAAAGTTCCTCCAACTTTCCAAAGTCAACTTCTTTCTCTGGGAGTCCTGATATCTTTGATATGGAAGAAGGGCTCATTGTTTTGGAAAAGTACTTAGTAGCAAATGCAGGATTGTTCTGGAGGAACTTCTCCACGTCTGCTTGTTGTACACCCATTATTTCTTATTTCTCTTCCTCTTCCAAATATTCCTTACCCTCTCCCTCCTCTGCTCACTGGGGCTCCAACGCTGCTCTAATGGAGCAACCACTTCAACAAGAAACCACGAATAAGCAAAACAAGTTATACATCAAATACCTTTTTATCTATATTAACAAACCTCACCCAGGTGATGCGCAGATTGGGGTAAAAATAGGTGAACACATTCAAATGCAGGATAAAAAACAGTTAATAATCCCCCTGTTAGTAGGATGAGTGGACTGCAAGAGGGAGAGCCCTGAGGAATAGTCAGAGGGCTGAATCCCAGCAATCCCTCTGTCATCAGCAGATAGTGCTGAAGGTTAGCAGGGATCTACATATGCTAAACTCATCAGCTGATCATGTAGTAACAGATATGTGGGCCAAAGGACCCAGCCTTTGCTCTGCAGCAGGACATTCAGATCAAAATATGTCTGAGTCTTATCTTTAGAACTGACTTCTAGTAAGAAGGTAAAAATGTGCTGTGAGGCGTTTTATAAAGGAAAGCAACAAGATGGAAAACATTAACTTCCTGAAACTTTTGATCCAACCTCTTAAGGTGTTATTGAAGCAATCCTGTCACTTGCAGTTTGTCTACATAAAGCAAATCCCCACAATACACATTACATCTATTTTAAAAAGAAATGTTTTTTATAAGTGTATATGTTTAATGTGTTCATTATGATTAATCTATGACCTGTAAAATGTGTTAAACTGTAATATAAAAGGGTTTCCCCCACATGATCCTCTATTTTCTTCAGACAGAGACTTAAAATCTTACATCCCAACTATTTATCTTTCTGCAAGTAAATTTCCTGGCATGACTTAAAGGGGATGTCCTGCATCTCCAAAGAAAAAACTAATCCTTTCATTCAGAGCTAGGAGGACCTGTCTATAATAAGGCTTCATAAAGACCTTAAGGAAAAGGTCAGAAAGATAATCTGCAGCCACCGTAATTCGTAACGACAGGTGTGTATACATCTTTGTGTTTGTTAATGTATGAGAGTAAGTAGCACAGCTTTCACTCCTAAGTTAGGTCATTTGAGGCTATAGTAGGATGCATTTTGTGAGACATTTAATCAACATTACTGAGTTAAATGCTGAGAATGTATTTGAAACCATGAGCTTTGGTAAAGTGGGGCTAAAATGCACCAGTTCAGCCTATCAATCTGGCAGAAATGATAAAAGAACATTGAACTGGTGGAAAAAACATCTAATGCCCATCATTCAATAAGCTGGAGGATCTGTAACTCTGTGGGCCTTTTTCTCTGCAAAAATAACCTTGCTTACTGTAAAATACAATGAGATTTACAGCCCAATTCTGAAAGACTTTCATGGTTTACATTTTTATTTTGTTTTTCTTTACATTTTTTTGCATTTTAGGCACATCATATATATATCATAGTTGCCCACAACAGTTTTACTCTACAAAAAGGATATATCAAGACATATTGCTTGTTGCATGACTGACTTTGCCTGACTGACATGACTTACAGTCTGGTATCATGATAGGCAAGGCACATTGATATCATAGTAACCTTTGCTAGTGTGACATATATAATTTTGTAAACATGGCGAGAATGGTAGAGGGCCTGCAACGCCCAGCAGTGAAGGTAATGTAGACCCTGCTCTGAAAGACAACAGTGCAAAGCAGCCAGACACAAAGCATCACCCTAAGGCAGCCAGACTCTCCTCACAGAAGTAGTTTGTCAATAAAGCACAGAAGCAGCTACAAAGTGAGACACAGGGTAAATAACCAAGAGGGCCTCTTCCAGTAAAGTGAAAATGAGTCGTTATTAAGTCATACATCTGGATAATGATCAAAAGATTCGACCAGGTGATTATAAAAATTGCTAACCAGACAGAAAAAAAAGCAAACCTTCCTCATGCGCCATTAAACTGTCTGACTAACATCCTATAAATAACCCATGCAGGAAAACTGAAGAGAAGACAGCATGAAAGAAAACCCAGGAAAGACACCGGGCCAAATATTCAGAGCAGGGCTGCAAATATTTTTCATATTGAGTGAGTTTGTTAAAATTATTTCTTAATGTTAGCCTTTTTTCCTCAATTGAGAACATGTTAAAAAACGCATAAAAATATAAAATACAAAAAAAAAACATGTCAGCATGTCAAAGGTAGATAGTAACAAGTTATATTTACTGAGTTAAATTCACTTAAGTAACTTTTAGAAAAAAAATACTTTTAGAAGTAGATGTACTTTACTGTTCGTTTTGCTTTTCCTTAAGTAATATTCTTGTGAGAATATTGCTACTCTCACTTCAGTACATTTTCTAGTTACTCTGAGTAAATTGAGCTCTTCAGAAATCAGGTGAGAATAAAGTAAACTGTGGATTTTGTAGCTGGAGATTCTTTATCACTTTCTAACATGTGTGCATTACCTATAATGAAGTGATTGATTATATAAGTTTATGTTAAGAACCGATGTGGAAAAGTGCTTCTTCTGAACACATTTTATATTTTGTAATCATGTCATTAATTTGTATTCCTTTATCTTGTTGTATACATGGAAATGCCAGAAATCCCACATAACTCTGATTACACAATGTTAAACATCGAATCAGTGGTTATGAGTCAACAATTACTCAGAACTTAAAGACATTTTATCATTTTTTTTTTAGTTTTCCAAACACTTGAGTAGTTTCTTGGAAGACAAATTTCTACTTTTACTTCAGTAAAAAACAGTTAAAGTATTTGTACTCCACATTAAAAAGAAAAAAATGGGGTACTCTACTCACATCTGGTACCAGCTGCCAACAGATACAGACCACATTGTTTAATTACCAAAACTTATATCAGTTTACATATTACTATTAAACTTTGTTTCAATATGTGTCTGTAAAATATGGTCTTACACCCTAATTGCTATTAGAAATGGTAGGCTGCTTGTTTTTCCTGTTATTTCAGGGCTTTGATTCGGTTATGAAGTCACTTCTCTCTAGTTGCAGTGCTAAGAGGCCCCAGTGGGTGGCAGCAAACACATTTATAACTACTTCTCCTTTGGCATGTTTCACATTCAAAAAAGGTCATTTTAGTCTTCAACTAACAAGAAACATATGGGTCAAAGGTGTGATATTTTTTTAAACTTGGAAGTTTGGGTTGTTTGTAAAAAAGTCACAGTTAACACTTCAAACTGACTTAAAAAAAAACCTAGTAGTGGTAATATTTGTAGATAGAATGAATGATCTAAATCCCAGAGCTTATATGTAAAAAAGATCATATATCATATAGCAGCATCTCTTTTTAGCTGCATCGGTGTTAGTTAGAAATTATTAAGATGTGTTGTTTGATAAATAGTCTGTTTTAATAGTGCAACTAATTGTCCAGCAGTCAATTTAGTGGACTTGGAGGTTGTAGTGTGTTTGTTTCTGTGTTCCTATCGTCACTTTCTTTTCACAGCTGTGGGTTAAAATGTATGTTTAAGTCTGATGGTGGGGGAGATTGCTAGATGAAAGTTTAGTGGCCCATCAGAGGAGACCACTTCAGTAGATCTCCTCTAAGTGTGGGATCTGGTAACCAATGATCCACTAAGCACTCTTGATGATCAGCTCTGGTTACTTGTTTTTAGATGCAGTGCAGATGGTATAGTACACTGTACATCCACTGTTTATTGTGCAGCGGTAAAGGTTTTTCAGCAGGGCTGGAGAGAACTTGTTCCTCGTCAGCATTTTGAAGGAGAAAACAGCCAGATGGGCCTATTTGATAAAGTTAGTGGGATATATGGTCTACTCTTGTTCCCCTGTGATGTAGAGTCCTATAACTTCAAGTATGTGAATTATACTCACTCCTCAACATCAACAAAACAGGACAGGCAGACTGTCTCTAATATTTAATGCATCAGATCATCTAATTACCTCCTTGGGTAAGATAGTACCATGGGATCAACACAGACTGCATTTTCTGATCAAACTGAAAAAAACCTGTAAAAACAAAAAAAAAAAAATCCTTTTAAGGGTAAAAAGTTAGTTTCAGTTGTAAAACCCTGAAGAAAAAAATGTGTTAAATATAGGAACAATATTGAAATCAGTTCAGAAAATCAAGATAGTTGTAATCTTTAACATCATTGAGCGAGTTGCCAGGACTTACAGCTTCTATTTTTTTTATTCTAATGGGTGAAAGGTCTGCTAACTTTTATGTTTTTGTTGTGACCCGATTCTTTGAGGTCTTATATTAACTTTCCACAAAGCATTGATTGTAATTTCTTAAACATATTAAACAGATTTTACATAGAGGCCTTGGAGTTTATATTAAACACTTATTTGCATCTCTGTGTTTTGTCAACAATCTATTTCAGGCAGTGAAAGGAGGATTACTACCCTGCAGCAGTCAATGGAAAAAATAGATCAGTAGTCGTGACTGTCTCGCCTGTCTACGTCCTCATTGACGAGAGACTTTTCAGGACTGGACTTTCTTTCTATACTCATAGCAGTGTAAAGAGAGTTGAGCTTGTCTACAGACAGCTATTGATGAGTTAGGAAGCTAATACATGACATATCAGGCTAACCATAACGGCCGGAAATGGCACCACCTGTGTTTGTTTTTATTTACTCCCTCTAGAACTAAAAGAGAAATATTATACACTTTGCTATATGGTGATAGTGACTCTGAAATCATTTCTTTCATTAGAGCCAGTTTAGTTAATGGTGCCACATTTTCTTTGTTCATTTATCTAATTATCAAGCTGTACTATTTGGACTTGTTTACAGACTACCTCTTAAGGATTACACCTTGGTTGCTCAACAAGAAACAAAGCTGTCAGAAAGGCTCATTCTAATTATTCTACCTACTGACAGTGAAGTGAAGTCATGTTCTTAAAGTAAACTCTGCCATGTGTCTAGTGAGCCAGAAATAACTGTATTTATTTCTGTCAATCTGCTGACCTTTCATGATTCCTTTAGAAACAGTATCTAAGAATACCTAATAAGTTGTTTTCCTTTATGAAAATCAGATCTGTTTATAGTAGCATCTGGCTTTACTGTTGTAAGACTATCAAGTTAGGAAAATGCATGTAAGCATTTTAACATAGGTTATACTTCTTGTAGGGTTTTTTTGTTGTTGTTGTTTTTTGTTTTTTTTCTTAACTTTAACCCAACCTGCTATTTCTTTAGTTTACACATTTTTTTCTCTGGATATAATTTACTCACACTTATTGCTCATAAGGCTTAAAGACATTGGGTTGCAAAATAATGCGTGAAATCCTAAGATGCCTCAGAGAAATAAAATTGGACTTAAAGCCGATTAATAATTGCATATTGTTTGGTTTAAATCTCAGGCAATTTGAAAGAAAATGCAAAACGTAAAAACTAGTACTGATATTATTGAAAATGATCAGGCTTATTATGCTATTACACCCTTATTTAATTCACTCATCACAATGTCATCTTTAATTATGCAGCAAATCAGAAATCAGTAGCGTTTTTTTTCTGACCCATAAGTGAATTTATATTGTATTAATTTTATGTATATATATATTTACATATATGTGTTTTGTTGAGTTAGTTTTTATGTTGTTTTTAAAGTGCTCTAAAACTAAAATATTATGGTAAATTCAATTTATTTCAATTCAAATTCAATTCAACTTTATGGATTCCTGAAGGAAAATTCTGTTTCACGTTTAATGGCTGAGGAGCCACAAAACATGGGTTGAAGTGCCATTTATTAGGAAGGATTCATTGGTATATAGCAGCATAAAAATTCACATTTCAAATGATCACATAGAAAAAAAGATAAACCTAAAACTAAAGGGTTAATAATAACCAACCCTACAAATAGCTGCTGTAAAGTAAAAAATAAATTAATGTCATCACATTGTTGGACTTTTTTTATTTTATTTTGTAAATGCAACTGGTGCTCTTAATAAAAAAGATGACATGATAAAGCTCCGGTCTGTTTTTTAAATAAATTGATGAGGACATGTTGTTTTCTGTTGCTTTAAAATTTTAAGACATCAGCAATGAATGTAAAGTTTGGGAACATTGTATCTTCCAAATGAACCATTACAACACAAACAGAACCAATTAGTTACTACTGTAACTGGCTGACAGACAACACAGTCAATGCTTTGTAATGGAAGTACAGTAGAAAAGCCCTGATCTCATTATCATTGCAAAAATTATGAGAGCAAACAGAGTGACGTATAGTTATAAACCGAGCTGAATGTCAATAAACTGTGGGGAGGAGCGTGTGAAAGGGAATATTTGGTCCATGTCCTACAGCTAATTCTATCAGACACTAAGAGAGTTTTATCAAAGTTTTGACCTAAAAGGAAGTTTAAAATGAATTCTCTAAAAAAAAGAAAAAAGCTTTATTTTTATTGATCTGGTCTTTTAAAATAGAAATAAAGTGATATTAAAAACTGTTAACTCCCTTTCTGATTTGCAACAAATCAGTTGTTGATTGCAGTTTTTGCGGCTCAGGGTGGAGTAACCAGGTTTGGTGGTAAATCACACTTTTCACACAGGGCCAATTCAGTTTGTTTTTTCTCCACTCTTAATAATATAAAATAATTATAGTAAGATTTAATTTAATAATAATAAAATTTAATTTAATAATTTAAATGTAGTGTTATTTATATGAATTTAATAATAATTTATTTTTAAATTGCACTTTGAGTTCTGTTGTATTTGATCTGTTTCAGTTTTTTTTATGTTCTGAAAACTTATATTTGTCACTGAAGTTTTTCAGAAAATTATATTTGTTTGATGTTCTGACAAACATGTGTGACAAACATACAAACAGAAGAGAAAACAAGGAAGGAGGAAAACAAATCTTCACACCCCTATAACTTTTTTGTTGATCAGTATTGATCTCAAATATGAATTAAGATGTATTCTAACTGTAGTTGCTAGATAGACTATTTGGATCATAAACCTGCAAATAATCCAAAGCAGGTTTGCAGGTTTACTAATAACCTGCATCCCCAATTTATGTAAACACTATAAATAAGAGATATAACCTTTATTTTCAATATTTTAGAGTAGTTTACATTGAAAAACATTTAGAGAAAAAAATCTGTTGGGGTTAATTTTTTTTTCATGGATTTTTTTTACAGAAAAATCTGTAAAAAACATTTAAGATCCTGGGAGAAAATTATCAGGATCTTTTGGGTTTTTTTCACTGATCTTTTTTTCTTTTTTACAGTGCAAGTAGTTTACAGAGGGAGAACTTTTTAAATACCAAGGACCAAATCAACAATTTAAAATCTTATAACACCATGAATTACATTTCATCTGGGCTTCAGTAGAAAGAGTGGAAAAAATCTTTGTCTTATTGGTTGGAAACTTATCAAGTAGATGGGATTCTGCAATTTGATTATTTCATCCAGTTTAATATCTATGAGAGTAAATAGATCATAAATTACCGTGACATAATTTTATCCGTATCTTAGGCATTTAATATATACTATATTTGTTTGTATTGTATAAGTAAGGTATATATAACATAATCCTTTTTTCTTTTATTTTGTTTGATTAGTCTGAAACTGGCTGACTGTGAGATTACTTCAGGCACTTGCTAAAGACCAAACATCAATGTTTTTTTATTGTATCCAACGGAAGCAATTAATTAAAAGCCCATGTTTAGATACAGCTCATTTGTCAGCCGGTTGTTACGCATGTGCCTGTTCCACTGCGATTCCAGTCAGTTACATAATGTTCTAATTGTTTTTATCGTAAGTCTTGAACATTGAAGCCAGATTACAGCAAGGATTTTAACCCAAAGAGATTACCTCTAGATTTAAGCACCTTATTTAGTTCCAAGCAATGAAAATCAGTCATAAGCTTGTTTGTTAGGCACATATAAAAAGGCCGCCAGCATTCCAGACGAGATCTGTTGCAGAGAGAACACATCCAGAACCTTGATTTCTAATCACCACTGCTACTTTCACTCCAAATAGGTGAGATACTGGCTTTATTTTTAAATTATCAGATTTTTTTAAACTGCTTAGACTGTTGTTTTCTGCAGGGTGCAGTGTGGTGCTGTAGTGAGAAGCTGTTATGTAAAAAAAAAAAAAAAAGACCATCCTTGTTAATTGCTGAGCTTCATTGGACACATATTGAAATAGAAAGAGTTCATGTTGCAATATTTTTTTTTAGACTATATCTAACTGAGTAAAAAATTTATAATTATTTTTTGTTTTGTTTTATATTATTCTGTAAGTATAAACTGTGCATTTTTTTCCTGTACCCTTAAATTATATTTTGGAGTTTGGATTTAAATGAGGACTAAACATGCAAGTTTTAGTTGCAGATATCTCCCTAATCTAAGTATGTTTCACAACAGAATGGGATCCTCTAAGCTGGCCCTGCTGCTGGTTTTTGTATCCTGTGTTGAACGCAGTCTTTCTGCCTCCTGCATCGTAGACAGTTTCTCAGTCAAAGAAGACTTTGACCCCAAGAGAGTGAGTCCAGTGAAGAAAAACACATTGTTTATGGGGGTGTTAAACATGTTCTGACTGCTGTTTTTCTTTTTTTTATTATTATTTTTACCACAGTATTCTGGGAAGTGGTATGCACTGCAGAAGAAAGACCCAGAGGGACTTTTCCTGCAAGACAACATCTCAGCCGAGTACACTATTGATGATGATGGCTCTATGACTGCCTCCTCCAGGGGACGGGTTACTCTGTTTGGGTAAGTGTTAAAGGAAAAGTATTCAAAACGCTTCCACATGTATCATTGGAAATATTCAAAACAAAAAGCAACCTCTCCTTTAAGAACGGATGCTGACCAGAGGAGGAATCTAAAACGTGCAGGATTTTAAAAATGTGCTAAGGCTGAGAGATTTAGGAAAGGAACATTCTGAGTGGTTTTAGTTTTAAGCACTGGATTATAAAGGATTAGGAAGAGATGCAGAACACTAGAATGGAAGTTTAATGCATTTTGGGATAGTTTATAGTTCATATATAATCTCAAAAAAGAGAAATCAAAGAACCTTTTGCATCTGATTGGATCTTTGGTTTTGCAGCTTCTGGGTTGTCTGTGCTGACATGGCTGCTCAGTACTCTGTACCGGACCCCACCACCCCAGGAAAGATGTTCATGAACTACCAGGGCCTGGCTAGCTACCTCTCAAGTGGAGGTAGGTTCAGCACTTATTTCTATCCTACATAAACGCCATTCCTCCTAAAATCGCATCTTTCCCTCCAATCAGGTGACAACTACTGGGTGATCGACACAGACTACGACAACTACGCCATCACCTATGCCTGCCGCTCCCTAAAAGACGATGGCACCTGTGAGGATGGCTACGCCCTCGTGTTCTCTAGAAACCCTCGTGGCCTGCCTCCAGCAATACAGCGCGTGGTTCGTCAGAAACAGGAGGAAATCTGCATGGCAGGACAGTTCCAACCGGTCCTTCAGTCTGGCGCCTGCTAGACCGATTCAAAGAAAGAGAAAAGGTGAACAGGAGCAGGATCCTGTACCAGTCAAACGCAGTCTGTGGTTTGATGGCAAGCTGAGAACAAGCGTGTGAGAAAACATTAACATGTGATGGAGCTGAAAATTGCAGAAGAGATTGACAGAAGAAGATTTCTCTTCTTCTTCTGCCTTTCATGAAATTTCCTTCAACCTCCTATAAATATTCATGTATTGTCAGAAAAAGGAAAATGTAATTTTGCAATGAAGTTTTTGAGTGAATGTGACCATAAATAAAAATGCTTTTCTACACAAATAGTCCTCAATATATATTTTCTGTTTAATGTTGTTCATAAATGCAAATACATAAACAGGGATCATTTATATGTCACCCATGAATTTTAAACTCGTAAGAATGACAGTTCTGGATTTTGTTCTCTGACAGCAATGTGACAGGCATCTAATTAGGGATAATAAAACAATGTTAATAGAGTTTCGATCTTCATCTGTTTTAATTTTTATATTCACATTATTTCTACCCATCCGGATTTTTTTTGTACAAAATTGTTAAATCCATTTTTTAAAGGTGGTTTTTTAACCTTCTTCACAAGCCTAATGGCAAAATATTATGACCTTACAGCAGTTTGGCTGCAATAATTACTATCTACAGCTTTTTTCATGTTCCCACTACTTTTGTCCCGACCTTCTCATTTCCAAATACAATATTCCAACAAAAGGCCGAGGGTGTTGACAGGTGGTTTTTGATTTGAACGCACTTCCAACTTAATTTGTTTGAAAAATATATTCTTTATTTCTTGTAAAAAATAGTGACAAAATAATTACCAAAAATGTCCTACAACTTAGTCAAAAATGAAAGTAAACTTAATATGACATTTCAAGTACAAAA
>JAUZNJ010034169.1:0-12829 GCA_034780135.1 Jordanella pulchra | reverse complement strand
AGCCCAGGAGACCCATGGCGCGCTCTGCTGGAGGAAGAGTGGCAGACAGGTTCCAGATACAAACAGTTCAATAGGTCTTTAGCTCTTAACAAGAGCAACAGGAATAACAGGAAGACAGGGGCCCAGCTCACATGAGCTGGCAGGCAGATCACAGATCCCAACACATGTAATTTTTATGAATTTATTATTTTTCTTTAAAGGTTTGTTTAAGTTGTTATAAATAACAGTTATCCTTTAGTAAAAATATGTATGGTTTTACCACTAGAGTATAAAACCACCACATTAAGAAGAAATTAAATCTATAGTACAGAGAATAGTTCAAACCAAGAATTTAGTCAGAGATACCCTTTATAAATGTGCCTCATGTTCTGCTTTGTAGAAGAAGGTTTGTAGGTCCTTGAGGGTCTAGGAGAAAAAAAAAAATCATCTACACACAGGCTGTTGACCCTAACATTACAGCAACAAAGGAAGCATTGGTCTCTTGTGAAATCTAGATATCCATTAACATAGTCACTGATTTTGAACTATTTCAGTTTGACGTTTTATTTTTAAATTCAATTCAATTCAATTAGACTTTATTGATCCCCGAAGAGAAATTCTGTTTCGATTGTTTTTCTCCCAAGTCCATGTTTAATTGTTCTGCATACATTAACTGTTTTCAACTGCAGTAATTGCTGGGCTACGTCAGACTATTGGATACACAAGTTTGATCCTAGACAGATTGTTCTGGAGGCTTATTTAGTTTAAAATACCAACAGCAAAAATCCTTCTATGTAAGAAAGTTCAACAAATGGTATAAAGTTGTAAATCTTTAGCAAATACTCCTCTATGTATGGAATCAGGATTCTCCCAGAAGCGCACAAAGCAATAAATACTCCATTGAGTAGCTTTACTTCAGAAAGACACCTGTAAACTACTCTGATGCGCCTGTCTGATGCGTTATGTGCGTAAATGGAGAAACACGAGGCCCCAATATCTCACACGCGAGTCCTTGTTCCTTCTCTGCATGCGTGTGGTTTGATCTCCATGTACCTGCAACCTCCCTCCTCCTCCCATGTGGACCGGTTTCTGCTTGCTCCTGTCAACTTTTGTCCCTACCGACTTCCAATTCTTGAAGATAAACAGCCTAAAGTTGCTTTGCTAGTAGGAAGAGGACTACAGGTCAATAGTTGGATCTCCTGAAAAGTAGCCAATCACAGGTGGGTTGCTTTTTTGGTGGGTAATGCTGTCAAAGTGACATAAGTTGAAAGAAGTGAGCAGAAACAGGTCTACATGCGAGAGGAAAGGAGGCTGCAGCCGTGTTGAAATCAAGCCACAGAGAAAGAGCAAGCACTCATGTGTTTGATACATTGGGGCTTCATGGTGCTCTATATGCAGATGTAAAACGTTAAAAATGTGTGTGAGGTGTAGTTATTAAGTGTCTATATGAAATGCAACTGTTCAGAGTATTTATTTCCTGTATGCACTTTTGGCAGAATCCTTTAGCTATATCTATGCATTGCTGTTATATGAAATGGCTGACAGAAACTTTTAACATTTCCAAAAGCAAAAACAAACTTTCTGTTTCTTTAAAACCTGAGATCCCTTTTGTTTTCTGCTGAAGTGGATCTTTGCTCTATGACAGTTAGCATCCATGTCAGTGAAACAAGGTGACATATAGTCTGACATCGTGTCAGAGCAACATACCCTGTCTTTTAGTGATAGTTGTACCGATTTGTACGTGTTGTGTTTCACAAGCTTTATTCTATTGTTTTATTGTTATATATTGTTATTGTCTGTTATATCTTATAGATAAGTTTATTAATGAGTAAAGATACATTTTTTGTTAATTCAGTCTTTATTTAATACAGCCGGCACAGTGTGCACTTAAATATATTCATATCATATTTCTATGATATAGCTTATTACAACAAATATGATTCCCTTCAAGTTATACAAAGATCCACTTGAATAGAAAACAAAAGAGATCTCAGGTTTTAAAGAAACAGCCACTTGTTACTTAATAATTAGTCAGTTGATAAACTCAATCAACTTAAATAATTTATTAATTAATAACTTACTGAAGGAATTAAAAAATCTAATAAAGTCTGGTCTTTTAGATGACTGGAATGATCTTAAAAATACTTGTTTGTGGCTACCATGGTTTATTCTGTTATTGTAGTAAAACCTTTAAGAACATTTTCAAAGCTCACCTCTTTTATCTGCTCTCATTAAAAGTGTCTTGTTCACTTTGTATAAATTAAACATAATAAGCATAAGAATGAACATCAGGTGTCTAAACCAGTTTCTTTTTTTGTTGCTGTCTTTTGGCGCACAGATACAGCCATAACACAAAAGCAATTTCACAGAAGCATGGAGATCAGCAAAGCAAAATAGGAAACAGCCAATAGCAAATAAATCCATTTAACCTGTTTGACCTGTCTATCATGTAGAGGCAAGTTCCAATTGCATAAATGTTTGGATGTACACAAAGCTAAGCGAGCAACCTTGAATAGGCTGAATGCGATATGTGTTACATTCAAGCTGCAGCATTGTGCCAGTTGAACTACATTATTTCCATTCTGTATAGGAGGCATTTTTTAGGTGGGAAAATACTTTTCATTGAGTGCCATTACTTGTTTCAGGGTTATGACCGTTTCTTAGTGTGTGGCTCGATGTAATATGCCAGTCCTTTTGTACTGTTTGTCCTATGTTTATAGTGCTTTTTTATTATGTAACAAAAAGACAAGTCTGAAATGACTACTAGGGCTGTAGGTAGTAGAGTCAAATGCCATTGAGAACCTTTTCCAATTAACCTCTTCTTTCACTTTCTAATTAAGTAGAAATTAATTAACATTGCAGAGACTTGATTAGCTTGAAGCAATACAGGAAATTTCACAATGACCCCCATTCTTGCTGTTTGGAGAGCCACATTCGGTTCAATATCAGAGAAGAGGACAATTATACCTGGTGGTGCACACTACTTGGGGTATGTGTATAACTAACCACTCAGTTATATGCTGGGAAAACAGATTTCTAGTGAGCAATCTCTATCTCAAGTTACTCATTAGAGTAGCCTGTAATTAAAGGCATCAGCATTAAAAGAAATAAGTGCACACTTTGCTAGGCGTAATCACATTCTTACATCTGGTTTCATCTCTGATAGATCTAATTTTCTATGATGCAATGTACTTTCCCAGTTATATTTAATTTTGCTTTTTCATGTACAGGAATTTGACATGTCCTGCCTTTGAAATGTGCTATATAAATAAACGTGCATTGCCATGCATTGAGGCCTTAGTCCCAGGATTTACAGTGGAAGGTTTAAGCTCTTGGCTGTTGGCACATTCCCCTTTCTCCATTCCTGTTTCCTCTCTGTCTGCTTTCAAGAATAAGAAAAATAAAGGCTATTGGTGCCAAAAACAAATTCTTTAAAAATACAATTTAGGACAACATGGGATATGTAATAATTGCGAAATTTGTTTGTGTTGTTAATCCCATGCAAATCAGCCATGTCTGTAATTTTTTACAAAAAAAGCTCAAAATTACTAACTATATCTGGCTGAACTCTTGTCACCCTCTGTCATACACCTGGCTAGCACTGGCAGTAACAAAGCAGATGTTGTGCAGATGTTGCGCAACACGTAGCAACATATATGGGACAGAACTGAAAATTTCAGCAAAATCTCAGGCTTCGGTTATCCCATGTAAACACACCAAACCACCTTTAATAAAAAAATGGCAATGAGGAAAGCCTTTGTTAAAAGAAATGCCCAAATAATCCCTGTTTGCAGTTTGCCACTTGCCAAGTAGGGATTAAAGCAAACATGGAAAGGGTGCTCTGATCTACTCATTGGCTTACACACAACATATTCTGTGTGGTGGACAACAAACCAAGCACATTTATGTGAATACTACGTCTCCAGAGTGAAGCATGGTGGTGGCAGCTTCATGTTATAGGCTTTCTAATCTTCAGGAGGGAAAGTGAGATTGGAAAGTTTTGATAGGAAAATCAATGGAGCTTACTTAAAAACAGTGTTAGAAAAAAAGAAAATATCTGTGCTTAGAAATAATGAGATTTTGGTGGAGGTTCTAGGAAGACAGCCATTCCTAATTTACACCCAGAGGTACAACAGAGTGGCTAAGATATAAGGATATTTTTGTTATTAAAGTCAAATCTCCAGACCTAAATTAAATTTTAAACGTGAAGAAAGGCTTGAAAGCTGATTTCCAAATACAGTTTATTCAATTTGACTGTGTTTGCGGTATGATTTTCTCTTTAGATGTACAAAGCTTGCAAAAACTTACTCCAAATAACCTTTGGCTGAGGTTACCAGATTTTTAGCAGCAAAAAAGCATAAAATTGAACTTTTTGTTTTCATTTAACAATCACAAAATCAACAAAAAAAAAACTAAATTGAAAGCAACTGAATTTTTTTTTTTTTTTTTGTCTTTTGTTATTTTTTATTTTGCTACATCAATTTGGAAAAATAAGGAGCAGATTGCCTGGGACACACTAGAGGGCCTCTCCTGGCTGATCCTGGAACGCCTTGGGTTTCCTGCAGAGCAACAGAAGGAGGTACTGTATGCTGCCTCCTCCACCAGGTATAAAGAGTATGAGAACAAATAAGCTCATGCTTTTTTTGATAAGTTTCTTACGTTTTTTGAATGTTCTTTACACATTGTCAATTTCATCTCTGGTAGGTCTTTTCTCTTGGTCTGTAGTTTCTTCATATTTCATTTCACAGTTATCCATGTTATTTAGCCTCTCTTTCCAAGTCTCGCTGCCCTCCTGCTTCACATTTCCTGATTTACTGGCCTCATTCAATGTCATTCTCCACTTGCCCCTCAGAGGGTATGCTCATTAGTTCTTGTTGTGTACCATTCCTATATCTATTACCATTCCCTTTAGTTACAATTATTTTTTGCTTCTCCTTCCATGGTTGTTGTCCTGTTTTCTTAGAGACATTGTGTTTGTTGTTTTTGTTACATTAAAATTGTTAAGTTTATCTTTCCACATTTTGACCCCTTTCCAAACCCTCACCATTTAAAAACATCCATCATTAGAAAATGTAAAAAGAAAAAAGAAAACACAGCATGGAATAAAGGAAAATGAATTGAATATGGCAACTACCTGACTTTTTTCAGGGTTCAAGTATTTGAAAGTAATGGCTTGGCTGCACAAGCCGTCGAACATGAAAGGCTTTCAGCATGGGAGCATCTTCCCCATGTTAAATGTTTCTTGCCTCGGAAGCACTATTATTAAAGTAGCAGGTGTCTTTTCCTGGATAGGAACATCCCTGTGGCGCTACATTTCTATTATGAAATTATGACTGACAATCATGGATGAGATGATGATAAAGGTTTAATTAAAGACTAGAAAAAACAGGGTGGCGTCATCATAGAACCATTTTTGGGCCTGTCGCCCGGAAATAAATCTGAAGTGTTCCATTATGTTACATTGCATACACTGGTGAGCTTTTAATTTTATGCTTTATGTGAAAATAGAAAATAATTGGGTCCATGAATTTTTAGAGAAAAAAAAAAAACCAGACAGCTTCAGTGCAATAAACAGACAAATCTCCTGCTTTAATGCTGACCCACTTTTCTAATGACACGCAGTGTGGCTCACATGCAAGGTGGAAAAACATGTTGAGCTCTTAAGGTGTGAATAAATATGAGAAAAACTAAATTTATGATTAAAGTAAGCTAGTTGTTTTGCACTGAAAAGGCAAGTGCCCCTGTGAAGTAATATAATACAATTTTTTAATTATATAATCTATCATTCAAAAAGTTTAGAGGGATGAATATTTAACTCTGTAACACCCTTATTATTTAAAGTTTGGAATTTCCAATTCCCCTTTTTTCATTATCAGATGAAAACAATTGTCAGAGTCTGTACAATGTATCCTAAATATATAGAAAAAAAAGATAAGAACATACAAATAAATATTGTAGGAGGTTTGAATTTTAATTTTTGGATTTTTCTAGCAAGAACAATAAAGCTGATCAGTTGTTTCCATTTTCTTTCTCACATTACACCTATTTGTTTAATGAAAAAGGCACTTGTCACAACACTGAAGAGAATCTCAACATTAAATGCAGGACAGGCCACATTGAGCATCCCACTGATACTAACGCCAATAAACACTTGCTGCTCCCAGCTGGAGATAAGCCATTGCCACAGGGAAGTTTTAGGATTGATAGGTCTCCTGAACAATTGATTGGGAGAAGTTGGGCTCAGCGTATTGTGTAGAATCGCTCACTGTCTACCTTTGTACTAGCAGAGGTGTTAATATTTCTTTATTTTTCCCTATTTCTGCTTAAATCTATTGAATATATTATTATTTTAGTAAAGAATTAATTTGGTTTATAAACTAGTGTGAGGGAATTCTAGTCATTTTTAGTTTAAAAAACTTCAGTTAAAAACATGTACAAAATAATCCCTTCACCTTGATGGAAGAATAAATCCATACTAGTGTTATAGCTCACACACATATCTTCAACTGTATTTGAAACAAAATATGGTTGCTTCTGAAGGTAATTGATTGCATTAGAAAATTAGAAAGTGTGAGTCTAGAGAGGTGAAGGTGAATACAATCATACTCAGACTTTTATTTTGGAAAAAAGGATCTTATATGCATGTTTTCCTGCTAATTGACAAGCAGTTTGCAGCTCCACATGATTTTGCTGTTCATGTTGAAGAGCTTTAGTTGTTACTGAGATCGCAATTGGACATTCCCACAGGTACTGTTTCTAATTTATAACCACACACAAAACGTACATAGATAGTAAATTTTCTTGCTGTCCTGGTGGGAAATCTAAAACTATGAAAGATTTAATTTTGTGAAAACATGAAATATTTCTGAAGGAATTTTTACCACCATTTTTTTTTATTTTCCATAAAAAATGCTGCAAAGGACTGCTGCTCAAAAGAAGGTCATTTCAATACAATAGTTGTTGGTCATCGCTGATTTGATTAAGTGAGTGGCACTGAACTCTTTTGTGTTAAAGTAGCTTGTTTGTGCAGTATACACTCTAGACACAGCGGGATGAAAATAGGCCTGCTTATAAAAAGAATAGGTGGGTTAAATTATTCATAATAACAATGGTGAGTGTGATCTTGATGGGCAGACATACAAAGTTTTGAACTGATTGAAGAAAAGTCTCTGCTGTGCATGTCATTGATATTACATGTTCAGGCTTTTAAAAGCCAGAACATGTAATTTTTCCCGATGCTTGCTCATTGTGTAATGCAGGTGTATATTCCAGAGCTCCATACTGTTCCTCCACTAAAGTCTACAAAATCTATATCAATCTAACAAGTGAGCCTGTAATTAGACTCAACTTACCAATGGAGTAAACTACGTTTTGCACAGCAGGACGGTCTACATGCGACCTTGCAGTGGCAGTTTGCACAGCTCCTCCAGTCCCCTTTTAAGGTTATTGACACAATGCTGTGGTGTGAGAGAGCTTTGAGACAAACAGAGTGCATAATTGGCTTTGTAAGGAACCCTTTTTGAAGTCCCAAGGGTTCTAATGAAATTCCCATGATAGTACCATTATCTATCATTGCTTTCACCTTCCTACTGTGATATGCTCAAAGCTGCAAATAATCGTGGGCAGAGGGGGAGAGATTAGGAGCTGCGCTCAGAATGTTTGGTCTATGATCCCTTTGATGGGTGCTCTTTTGCAAATGATTCAATGCCCTTGTTCTCTCCAATGATTCCCCAAACAGATTATGAAGACACCTTTGGCTCCTACTTGGGTGGGGATAAAAAAAGCAAAACATCATCTGCCACCTCACTTCTACACTCAGTGACCTGGAATTCCAGTATCGAAAAACCATCCTTCAACTTGTAAGAAAACAGCACCAAACAAATTGGTTCTCAGTAGAGACTAAATGACTCTGTTCAAATCAATGATATCCTTTCTCACATGCTACACATTAGTTACTCACACAAACAGCTGGATCATGTTTTAACAAGGCAGCATTTTAATACAGTTTTGTTAAAAAACAAAAAAACAAAACAAAACACACATTTAGTCACACTATCTTTGTGGGGACTTCCCATTGACTTCTATGCATATTGCATTTCTCCTGATGGAGACCAGCTGTTGGTCCACATAAGTATCTATAAGTCTCCAAAATGCACCATATTTCTGGGAAAATGTCCCCAAAAGTTACCAAATACATGGCCATACCAACCCACACTTTTACTCTCATCTTGCTACATGTAATGAGGACCATGTGTTGACTGCTATTGATTTTCAGTCATTTTTATCCCTTTCTATGCCCTAACCCTGACAGTAGCCCTAAACCAAACCATTACCAGTTCATGGCTCACTCTACCCCTAATTCACTCCTAGTCTTACACCTAACCACCAAGTGGACAACCAAGAACACACACCACAACGATTTATTTCAACATATGATAAAAAATGTCAATACTTTGAAACTTGAGATGTGATGCTTGAGCTTTTCCATATTTCAAAAGTGAATTGGACCTTTAAATATTTACAGATGTTTGAAAAGTATGGCATTTAATTGTATTCAGCTACTTTTACTCTGACTTCCCTAAATCAAATGCTGTGAAACTCAACTTGTTTGTGGTGTGTCTCCAGTGTCGGGGAAGCTACTTAAAGATTCAGTGAGTTAAGCTACAAGTTATTTTATATTTAGTGTAGCTTCACTAAAGCTACCCAGTAAAGAAATATAGCAAGCTAAGCTACATCAAAATAGCAGAAGTAGCTTAACTACATCAAAGCGTCTTTTTTTTAACATCAAATTTCCTTAATTCGAAATTATTGCCATCTAATGATCAAAGAAACTGTGACAAAAAAGATCAGATCAGTTCAGTTGTTTATCAAACTCTTCTTTCTCAACAGAACTAATACTTATGTTCAAATTTCAAAATTTTACTATTCAGGTATAAATGAACTAGAGGCGCACTGATTGTTCAGCTGAACCATTTATGAGCCTTAATTTCTAATTTTTTGAATTTGGTCACTGGCCCATATTTAGATATGAAACTGATCTTTTCTACAGATCTTATCTGCCCCTGCAAAGGTCTGAAAATCAATGTTCTGAGGTAAGATTTTCTAATTTAAAATAATTTCAGACGTTTTAATCATTTCACGGGAACTGATTAATGCCTTTCAATAATAAAAGATTGAAATATCAAAAGGTGTGTTGTGATCTTATAATAGCTGACCGTTTCGGTAAAATCTGTATCGATCAACATCAGAATCATCATGTCTGGCTTTTTAAAGATCTGAAGGCAGTGATCAAGCAGAAACCTGCAATCGGTGCAGAACATTGAACATTTAATTCTCATATTGGGATAGTCATGCATCTTTGAACCATAACTATATCAATATGTCTCAAACTAATACAGCAACTGTCGGTGAGTCAGTCATATTTGTCAGTGTAAAGTAGTCTTCAGTTTTAATCTTTGATCTACCTCATGCCTTTTGTTTTGATTAATTTAAAGTGTCTAAAGTAACCGATTTAATCTTAGATTGGGAGGTCTTGCTATGGTTTGCTGTTAGTAGAATATTCATTGGCCCAACTTATGCTGCTGCCATCTACACAAATATTATCTATTTGAATTGACAACTTTGTTTTGTAAAAGAAAAACTGCACAAACTAATACTGTTCTGCTTCTCCTGCCTTATTTATTTTGATACACACTTATTTATTATGCATACAGCAATGTGTACGTGCGTGTGCACACACTTGCACACAACCTTAGGAGGTTATCAGTCAGAATGGATGAGGATGATCTGTAAAAATGTGTTGTCAATCCATTCCATGGTATCTTCATTGTATTTGGGTTTGAACTGATATGTGGCGTATCTTTCTTTCTGACAGTTTTGCTTAAAAAGAATTTAATGATATTAGGCATGTTCTCTGTTACATTCTTACTTTTCATTGCACAATGCTCTGTTGCGATCACCAGCTTGTTGTTATGCTAGCAGAAAAGCACTGCTGCATTATGGGTAATGGTGCCGCTGAGAGTCAGTCCCGCTTTCCGACCGGTGACAGAGTCAATGTTGTTAATTCAGTCTGGTTGTTGGCCTACTGGAAGGTTGGTCGCCGCTTTACTTTAAACTTTTTGGGATTTTCTTACAGGTTGTCCTCCTAAGTAGTCCTGTAATTAGCTGTATTTTGCTTCTACCATGCAATGCAGCTATCAGTCGCACTGTCAGCAGAATTCCCCACCTGCAGATTCTCCAATTTAACTACGTCACATGTCCTATCCGTTCCTATACACCTGCAGGAGTCTAAGCTACGTCGACTATCTCCCTGTGAGAACCACTTCTGTTCCACCACCATCATCTATGTTTAAACTCGGACCTAAGACAAACCTCCATCGTAAACCAGCCACCTACAACCCCTGCCCCATCGACCTCTCCCTGGCAAACCCCCACTCTTCTGCTGTAGGATCATCTTCTGCCTTACTCTAAAGAACTCCTATCATTGAACTTACCATAGCTGTCTTTCCAGAGCTCCCAGTCCCCCAGGTGCTGTTTTCAGCCTGGATTACTCATCATTGCACGTTTCACTTCCTGTTCAGTAAACATAATTTTATTGATCCTGAGAGTCCTTCCTGCATGTGGGTCATGACCATGACAGCATGAGCATTTCAGCTGCTTCACTATTTGCCCTGCCTGGCAGTTAAGATGGATTGGCATTTGTTAATAGGTTTCCAGGAATTACATCCTCATTTTGTTTTCACAAGAATCATCTGACAGGGTTCTTTGTGGTGTCTCTGACCTTTCTGCTGTTTTTCTTGTCTATATGATGCTTTTTATTCATCATTATTACCTTTAACAAGTCAAAATGCTAAAAGAAATTCTGTAATTTTACCATCTGCATTACTTGTGTTGTATCAAATAAAATCTATTAAAAAATCCAATCAGCATGGTTACTTTGCAAGGCACATAAAGATAATGTTTGCCATGAAGATTCTTCATCTTTAAAAGTAGGGACATTGATAGATTGGACCGACATTCCCAGCTTGTAAGACCCTCTCTTTGGCATTTATGGGCAATTATTTCATCTGTCTCTTGTATCATTTCAAGCAAGTGCTGCTTTCTCTTCATCAAAGTCTCCAGAACTGTGACACAAGGACACCTTTTCTAATTAAACCAATGTGCTGCTTACTGTACATTGCCATGCTTTGCTGCTGGCAAAATAATTGGCGATATCAATTAGGGCCTAGTCATTGTCTTACATTTGCACACTTCACCTCTTTCCAGGGCAGTAAGAACAACGGATGAGTAGTTTTACCTGAGTAAAGGCTTCAGACAGTAATTTTAGAAAAAATTAACCTCCTCATTAACACACACTCAAGTTGTTAAACATCAGAAACTTTGATTTTGTTGTGAAAGTTCTCCATATTTAGAGAGTTTCTAATTGATAAATAAACGGAAGTAAACATAAATAAAAAGTTATTCTGTATCTTAATTTTAATGAGTCATTCTTTTGTTTACAACTTCAAGAACCATAAAATGTAAGGAACAAATTTCATAAACATTTGTTTAATATTTGCCAGCAGGGATGAAAAAACAGTTTCTTGATTTCTCTGTCTGTGGAACACACACCGTTGACCTTGAGGAGGAATACTGCGGCGATCATTGTCTCCTTTATTTCTGCTCGTCTAGCATTCTGTGAGAAAATGGGTTGCTGCTTCAAGAGGCAATAAGCAAAGCTTGCTGGGCTTAATATTAGCTGTTATTTGTTTGACCCTTTCGGAGTGTGTAAGTGAGTGAGACACCCACAGAGTAGTTTTTATTTTATGCTGTGCATCACAGAAAAATTATTTCCGTCTTCAGTTTTGAACATTGCACAAGCCGAAAAAAAATCATTCTTGTTTATTTTATTTTTTTGGCATACATGAGTCAGAATGCCTGGTTCTGGCACAGTCTGAAGTTAGGATTCAATAAATTCCAGGACTGAATAGATGTAGAGAAAAAAGACGGTATTTTATTCGATTTTGTTCCATTTCTCATTGTCTATCATTATTTTCTCCTTCCATCTATGATTCCTTGTCTTTCATTTCTTTATTCTTTGTGTGATTTTGTCTTCCCTTTATGTCCTCCTTCTGTCGTGTCGTGTTATCTTTCTCGTTTCCTTTGATTCTCAATTTAAAATATACTTCTGTACTCCTTGTGTCTCTTTGTTCAATTTTGATTTTGAAATTACTCACATTTTGTGAGATTCGTTTTTATTATTAACCCCTTTTTATTACCATCAGATTTTGTAACAACTTTCCAATGACATGATTGACTCAAATTGATTAAAATGACGTTTTAATCATTTTCAGTAATTTCTCAGTAGCTTTGTTTGGAATTGGAGTGTCGGAATTTCCATCTAACTGACTAGCTAGCGGCTAACAGTCAACGCAGATTGTCCACAGAGAGATAAAACAGGAACTTGGACGGCCCCGCGTGGACTTGGGTGCAGAATGTCACAGATATATAATGAACAGTAACTTACAACAGAAATTAAATCTCTAAAATAAATTAACTCCCAATAATGAGTAACCATGTTGCGATGTCTTGAGTGAAAACTTATATTGGCTAAAAAGATTGAGAAAATATGAAAAACAGCCTAGCCTCGAGCCAGACATGATAAGACCAATCATTTGATAATTTATTTTCTCCTGAGTCTTGAACCTGACTTCTTTTACCATTTCCTCCAGATGACTGAATAGGTTTTAGGAACACAGTTGCAGGTATGTTAAGGGACACAACTTAAGTATCACATTTTTATCTTTTATTACTTTCATATTTTTATCTTGTATAGCCACAGTGTTAGATATTTTTATTATTTTATTTATCC
>JAUZNJ010034168.1:0-12830 GCA_034780135.1 Jordanella pulchra | reverse complement strand
ACAGGCCTAAGCAGCGTTCTACTGGGAAACTTTAAAAAGTGACACCAATACATCAGCCGATATCAGCTGGTTTTTCTCCTGTCGGCCAATATTCATGCCCTGGATTCATTCCAACATTCAGCAGCCATGTTTGATTTGATAACAGCCGTGATTAGAAAGAATCACAACATGACGACCTGGATATTTGAGAGGCAGGAAACGCTGCTGAAAACCTAAGTTTCTGGGAATCGTGGCCGTTTGAGGTTCAGACCAGAAGCAGACTCCTCGTTTCACGCTGAGGCGCCTCCATTTTTCTCACCACGTAGTTGAAGATGAAGCGGGAGTGCGACAGCTTGAGGTGCTTCAGCAGACTGTAGAGCTTCCTGCAGTTCAGCGTGCACCAGGGGCAGTGGAGGTCGTCCCTGGCCTCCGTCTGCTGCTGCGTGTTGTTGTTGTACTGGAACTAGAACGAAGGAAACGGAAGCGAGGTTGGAGTCGGTTCAGAGAGACGGCGTCTGATCTAGAAGAGCCTCTGACCTGATAGAAGATCCGTAGCTTTTGCCGAGGCTCCGTTGAGATGGGCTCTCTCCTGGTGGGGACGTCTGTGTTCATGGATTCCTTCACAGCTGGAGGGAAGAAGAAAAACATCATCATCCTCCTTCCTGGTCCACCTCAGGAGGCTCAGCGTCTGGTTTCCTCACCCTGGGTGTGCGTAGCTCTCTGTGTGCTCGGCCGGGTGTCCTGGTTGGCATCAGAGTTGCGGGTGGCCAGAGGTTTGGCCACAGGAGCCGTGGAGCAGTCGGAGGCGTCGGTGGTCCAACGCAGGGTGAACTGCAGCGTCGGACCCTGAGAGAAACTCTCGAATGGAGGCAAACGCTGCAGAGACACAGAGATGCTGTTCATTACATCATCATCAGAGTTTAGAGCTGAAGAGACTCTGAGATGATAGAAAACGTCACAATCAGCCTTTTATAGAACGAGTCGTCTTTAAATACTGCGAATCCCCCCCACAGACGGCTGGAATCCAGCCCTTCATCATCATTAACAGTTTATACAAACGATCCCAGACAGTGCGACTGACGTCGCCTCACACTGTGGCGACATCATTTACCAGCACAGCAGCTGGAGCAACAAACGCTCCAAGGAACCACAACATGACGACCTGGATATTCCAGAGGCAGGAAACGCTGCCGAGACGCAAAGGATTTGATAACTTTAAATTATTGTGGCTTTTCTGAGCCTCTGGGGGAATGAATTCAACCCACACCAGCGGCGACATTAGCACATCCTCTGCCGTTACCTGAGGTAGCTAGACACCTGCTGGTTTACATCCAAAGTTCCTGTTGGGCACCAATCTAGAGGCGTCCAGCAGCACGTTTAACCGCCTGATGCGGCGTTTTGATCATGGGGTGCAACGTGTTTTTCAAGCTATGATGTGCATCGACCCATTTGTTCTCTTTGAGAAATCAAAGATTGAAAATGGAGCCATAGAGGACACAACACAGGCAGCTACCACAGAGGAAGTCAACAGCCAGACCGCAGAGCATAAAGTTTAAAAGGATGCGTTACATCAACAGCGGCCATCTTTAGATGAGCCTCCAGCGTGTTTAGCCTCCATATTAGCTCCAGCTAGTTAGCTTCTGTGTGTTTGAGCTAAATGCTACTGCCGACTCACTGCTGAAATTTCCCTTTCAATCGAGAAAAGTGAAAAAATGCTTTAATAAAAACAAAATAAAATGTTTACAAATAAACATAATCGTGTTTAATGGATCAAATTTCCTTCACTTCCAATACGAACGCTTCTCCATGGCGCAAACATTGATAATAAAAATGCTGCTGTTGGTTTCCATGCAGACCAATAGAAATGCAGCTTCGCTCCTGATGCCATAGAAAAGCCTGCCCCCCCGATATGAATAGAATGTGATCTATAAAACCCAACAAAAATGTAATTAATGGATTAAAGACACACCATAGCTCAGCTACATGTTTCACAGTGTAACATAAGAATAATAAACACTTTTCAATGATTTTTCGTAATTAAAATGCACTTTTTATGTAGAAAATCAGTGTGAATGAACAAGAATAACTAGATCTTATACCTTGCCGTCTAGGATGGTCTCCCAGGTCGCCCTCTTCTTCCCCACAGGACACTCGTCCATCTCCTGCATGGACACCTCGTACTCGCCGTCCAGCAGCTGCAGACGCCTGCAGACAAACACCAAGGTTCATCTTCACCTCGGCTCTCTACGTCAGAGACCACAGCGCCGCTTTCCTGCTTCAGTCAGTCGCTCTCACCTGTTTTTATCAAAGACCGTCATCTGAGCCACAAACGTGGTTTCTCCCTCCTCCCTGAGAGAGGAGCTCCTCCTCTTCCTGTTGACGGATTCGTCTGAAAAATCTGAACCAGAAGCAAGACGAACTTCTTCATCACATCCAAATGTGGAGACAAAAGCAAACTTGTCTGAAGCTCCAACTCCAGCTCTGATTCACCTGCTCAATCCTCTCTGTGACTGAAGCTAGATTTAAAAATAAACCCTGAATATTCTTCATAAAAGCCAAAGATTTTGCTGTGAATGTTCATCATGAACTGGATGGAAGAGAAAACACGTCCAAACGTTCGTGTCCCATCAGCTCTGCTCACCTCTGCTGTGGTGGTTCTCCCCGTTGCTCAGTCCGTTCATCTGTCCTCTGGAGCATCCGGGCCTCGATACTCTGAACAGCAGAGAGTAGGACTTGACCATGTGGGAGTTACTGGGTTCAAACTCGCTGCTGGGGACCAGTAGGGTGGGGAGCGAGCCCGGTTTGACCTGAACTCCGGCACTCGGGTCTGGGTTCAGAGGGACCTGCTTCTTCCCCGTTGGGACCTGTTTCACCGGACAGCTGACATCCTAGAAATAAAAATATAAGGGAGGAAACCTGAGCTGGGGGAGGAGCTCCAAGCACCGCACTGATCCTGGACACACACCTTCCTCTTCTTGTGGCAAACTTTAACCAGCAGGACCTCCAGAGACACGGAGGTCTGCTCGTTCTCGCTGTCCTGAGATGGTCTTCCTGAGAGAAACAACAAAACCAAACCATTTGTAGGCAAAGCAGAGGTAAACGGGAAGACAGAGCATCACTGAGAGAACCGACTCACCAGCTTTATGGAAGAAACCGGTAAAGGTGAGCTGCAGATTAGAGGCCAGGCTGCAGAGGAAAAAAAACAAGGAAGGGTTTTAAAATAAGAGAAGAGGCCTCTCACTGCAGGAAATAACAAAAACTCAAGTTTCTTAAGAAAAAAAAAAATCTTTTTTCCCCAATTTAAGCAAACTGTTAAAACACTAAGGAAATAGAAGATGGTTAACATTTAAACTTCCCAAAAAATAATCCAGTGTGTGATTTAAAATGCACAACAGCTAATGATCGTATTTAAAGGGCTAAAATACTCATGACATTAGAGGAGCATCTTCTTTACCTGCTCCATAAACTGATTTTAAACATGGATGAATAAATCATATCTGTAAAACGGGGCCAACATGTTTATTCCATGCAGTTCTTGTCTTTTAGAGGGGAAATGTTTTTGTTACTTCATGGTATTGTGACGCAGCTGCAGCTGTTTTAAACAGACTAACTGGTAGAAATATACGACCTTTAGCGTACGGCTAACCTCAGTTAGCAGCCGTAACAGGAATGATAACCAGCCCAGTGCATCTAAAGGCTCCTAAAGCAGCAGCACTTTACCTGATGGTCTCCTGCTCTTCTCTCATCTTCTCCACTTTGAACAACAGATTGTCAACCTTGGAGGTTTTCCTGTGAAACGGACAGAAAAAAAAAAAAAAACAACTTTGGACAAAAAGGAAATTTGAATAAAACGCTTTTAAAGAAGTTGAACTTTTAAGAACTTCTCAATCCATGAGGTTAAGAGTACTTTAAGTTTCTACAAAAGATCAACTTTCACACTTTGATTTCAGTTTGGAACTTTTTTCAGCTGTTATCTCAACCAAGACTGAGTGTTTCTTTTTCCAGATTCCCCCTCCAACAGTTCTGGTTGGTCTGTGCGAGGACCAATAGAAATGCTGTTGCTAAGGCCCTCAGAGAGCAGACTCATTTCTATTGGTCTGCACACAGAACCACCCAGAAGTGAAGAGGGAGAAAATGTACTGATAAAGAATAAAATGAGTAAAATAAAAACTATCTGGAAAAATGAAATCTGAAAAAACAAACTGTTTAAATATTGGTTAAACTCTTTCATACATAATATAAATGACTCACCACCTTTTGTATATTTTCATCTTTAAAATGTTCTTTGTAGTCAATAGTATTGGAACAAACTTCCCTCCATATCAAGCCTTTATTAAACACATTCGGGTGAGAAATCGCAGCAGCACACATCATATAAACGAGAGCAATCAGACGATGAACAGCATCTTATCATTTCCCAGAGTTCTGCTGTTTGTCTGCAGCTGATTCCCAACATTAAAATATCTACTTCTGCTTCCTGAGCTGTCTGGATTCAAAGCTGCTCTGAATAAATGTAGTTTCTGAACTGAATGAATTTAATGGAGGACGCTGAAGGTGAGGGTGATGGCGTGGAGGTCCTTCAACCTCTGATACTTCAGAGTTACTCAGTTAAAAGTAAAATGTTAATAAACATTCATTTAACTGTTCATGACCCTGATCAGGCTGAGAGGAGAGGCCTGCAGAGGAAAGTGAGCAGGCTCTGCAGGAGCAGACGTCTGAACGTTATCAGGAACACCTCCAACCGCCTGCATAGACTTCCTGGACCGCTGCCATCGGGAAAACACGACTGCAGCATTTAAAACAGAAGCACCAGGCTGCTACGGATCACTACTGTAACATGTGTTCATGTTTTCATCATTTATCACGACGACCTGCAGATCCTGGACAAACGATGCGTCCTTTGCATGAATCTTTGATTGATCCATCGGCTAAAGTCTGAATCTTTCTGCAACCTTGATTAAAAACAAAAACCCAAAGTAGATTCTTGTTTGTCTGAAAGGTTTTTACTCTTTAAATTTTACCTGCTTAGCTTTTCCTGATGGATCTGGACCTAAGGAACCAAGATACTGTATGAAGTTCTCATATTTACCACGTTCTAAAGTAGCTCCACGTGTTCTTGGTGCTGATGTCGCCGCCATTGTTTTGTTCTCTAGTTTCGGTCTGTTAGTAAAGACTTTAGCTTCGTCAAGCTTTAGCCTGAGCTGAAACTCCAACAAGAAGCTGGATTAACTTGAAACATCAGCAGAGCCTCCAGAGCAGCTTTCAGCTGAGCTCAAACATGCAGGATGGAGGATTTATTCGACGGATAGAAAACCCCTGCTGCTCTTCACAGCTCTGCTTTCTTTACATCAGCTTCTTTTAAGAACCAAAATCTGCTCCATGTTACTCATCTGTGGTTAAAGTTAAACCCATTAGTGTCTTTGTTTTTATTATTATTTAAAGCTGAACTTCTTGTATTTAAAGTGAAGCAGAAACTGAGGCCACAGGATCAAACCATCCACCTAAATTCAACTGACCAGAGTAGAGCTGAACAATTTAACCAAAACACTAATTTCAGATTATTTTAGACCAAATTCACGACTGTAATTTTGTTGCCATTTTCCTTTGCACTAAGCAAAAACATGTTTTGTTTTTTCTCGACCTTTAAAGTTTACTTGTCAATGAGTCTGTTCTAGCAGGACTTAACTGTGGTTTCTGCATGAAAAGGTTTCCTTCTGTGTGGTAGAAACCCAACTTGAGCATCTCTGCAAACCTGAAGGGAGAAATTTAGTGTGTTTTCTCTTGTTAATTGCAAAAGGACTAAAACTGAGTGCATCTGTGATCTGAAAACCATGTTCTTCTAAATTGCAGTTATATTGCAAATGCAGTTAATTTTCCAGTTTAATACTTTAGGTAACAGCTAAAAAAATGTGTATTAAATATCAGTGATCCAATCTGAGACTTGGAGATAAAGAGAAACCAGGCGCCTGGTTCAGTTTACACCTTCACCAAAGAAAGAACGGTTGTAACTTTCAGCTGCTAATGATTAATGAGCTCGTTAGCAGAGCTCTGAGTAACCTGAGAAACACAGCCGCTGACTCAGGACACAGAGTCGGAGCGTTTGGGGGCGGAGTTTACCAGGTGAGCGGTGGGTGCAGGCAACAACAACCATGCCTGGATGTTTTAGTCTGAGCCAGATTTTGTTTTATGAATGAAACTCAGAAGCGTCCAGGGAACCAAAGAGCTGCTGAATATTTTTACCTTCAACATCTTTTGCTCCAATAAACCAAACTTAAACTTATTTCAACACTTTACTGTCTGAGCACTCATTTCAGGAGAGAAACTTCCCCGCGTTTCCACACATTTTAAACCCTTCATGATCTGAACCCCAACATCGCCGCGCTCTGCCATCTGCAGCCTCTCACCCCCCCATCGCGCCCGACCACAGCCAGCCCCACGTGTATCAGCACCATCTTCACTCTTTCCTGCAGCTTCTGCCTCCGTATGCAAAGCAGCCCAAACTGAAAAACCCTCCTTCTCCCAACCGATCAACCCCCGCCCCCCCCACAGCAGCCGCCGTGTCGGTCTGCTTTCACTCACAACAACCGTTGACCTGCTTTCTAAGATAAAAACGGTGAAGCTGGTTTTTAATCCTGCGAGTTTCAACCTGCAGATCTGCAAACATCTCACCTTCTGGTGTTACTCCTGGAGTTTCTGTGGGACATGTAAGTCAGCGTCCTGTGCAGGAAGATGGGCTGCAGAGAAGAAGAAGGACTGTTAACCATCTCTACCGTCACGTAGCTCTTTGAGAGGAGGGGGAGGAGGAAACACTCACAGCAATCAGGTTTCTTGTGCGAAGGAACCTGTAGATTTGCGTCGGCTCTGCAGGAAAAACAACAAAAACTGATGTAATGAACTATGAAGGTGAAACATGAAAACAATCACAAATTGGTTTAAAATCAAATCAGGAAAAATAGTTTCTCTTTCCTGATGAGCTGCAGCCAAAATTAAGACATAAAAAAAAACATTCAGTGTTTATTTAACCAGTAAAGAACTCTTTCAAAAAACTCCAAGTATTAAAATATTTAACCAAACCATCAGTTAAAACCTGAAAGATGCATCAAGGATACAAGCAGCAGAAACTTTTATAAACTCTGAACTTCTTTAAGGTGTCAAACTCCGGCAAATTTAAAGAGTCTGGCAGGTTTTTAATGAGCAGAAGCAGCAGTTTAGGAGCCGAGGCGCTTCCATCAAATGAGGAAAAGGCTAATTAATACTGAAAAACTAGGAATGATTATGTTACACTCCATTGAGATTAAAGAAGTCATCAAAGACACTTTAGCCCATATATGGGTGTATTTCTGTTCAGAATGACAGACTGAACTAACAGGTAAAGTCTGGATCATTCAGGTACCAACTAGAGATAAACACAAACGTCGGCCACCAATATTTGTGTTTTTTATTTGAATCGGTTTCAGCCGATACGCGTTTGCGTCTGTTGATTCATTGGTGATTCAGCAGCCGAGCCTTGAGATCAAGTAAAGCTCACGTGTTGCTGCTGCCTTCATTTATTATCCATCTTTGATTATTTATTAATAAATGTTTTCCTTTAAACTCTGACTTGTGTAAAATTTGTTATCAATGTATGAGTTTAATCACGTCAACAAAGGAAGAGAAAGAAACATCCGATCCAAGAACCGGCCTAACAGCATCTAACTGTCAAAAGAACCGTTACTTATTATGAGTGATGTCAAAATAAATCAGCTTAAAAATAAACTCTGCATCAGTGGATCCCTGGAATAAAGGACAATTAGAAACAGTTCAGGTGTGAGTAGATGGCAGGTTGAGCAAACACCCCGTTAATGTGGTAAATCAGCACATTGTGAAGAGAATTAATGCTGCCTGGATGGGAGCAGAAATACTGAGCTTGCTGTGACCTGAGGATTTTCACAGCAAACTGGAACTAAAGACGTCTGAATCTGGAGAAGTATCAGAAGACCTGATATTTAATAGATGAAACACAGATAAAATCAGTCCTTCCATCTCTATTCTCTCTTTCTGCCGTATTCGTTAGTTCAACTTCCAACTATGTTCTCTCTGCTTTTTCTCATCATAGGAGCTTCATGGTTGCTGGTTCTTCCTGTTAAAGTGAGTTTTCCTCTCCACTGTCGCTGCGTGCATTCAGGATTGCTGTAGAGTCAACAACACAATGCAGGTGAATCTCTACTGAATCCTGGGAGTCAATGACTGGAAGCAGTCAGCTGGTTTTACTTCAGACAGAAAACTTTAAACCAGGATGATGTGTTAGAAGCATTATTTCTATAGTGTTTAGATCGGCGCCACAGAAATGGACTGAATTGAATAGATGCTGCTTCCAATGCGTTTTAGTGCATCTAGTGTGAAAAACATCGCTCAAGAGGTAAGAACAAGACCTTCCGTGTTTAAAAAAAAAAAACAACTACCCTTAGATTTCCATTAATGATAAAAAATCTGAAATAAGTTTAATCAAAATAAGAAAATAAGAGATCAGTTCCAAAGACCAAAAGTGTTAGTTTTACAACTAGAAAACAAAAAAACCTCCAGAAACTCATCTGTGCCATTATGTTATAAACATAGCAAGAATATATATGCTTGAAGATTAATTAAGCTCCACAGATAAAAACTGAAACACTTTCAATGGTTTCTTTAAGCAGCAACCATTTTTCTTGTTTTATTATTGCTAGATTAATAAAAACACATAAAATGTCTGAATCATGAATGCATGGAGTATATAAAAATAAATAAATGCGTCACTATAAAGGCCCAGTCAGGTGGTGTTTAACTCCTATGATCGTCTGCTCCTCCACTCTGTTTTTCCTCTGTTAGTGGCTCAAACACGAACCGAGCTGCTATCTGATGACAGCTGACGTTCTTCTGACGTTCTTCGTCTCTCTGATAGTGACAGAAATGCATCTGTGGAAACCTCCGATTCTTCATCCCGTCTGTCTGCTAAGCTTTCCTTTTCACGTCAAAAAAAGCGCAGCCTGATCGCAAATTAGGGAGATTTTAATCATACTTCTCAAAAACAACTTCAGCAGCATTAAAAGTATTTTAATTAGTCTTACTTTCCCAGACATATCAATACATTTGTAACGAGAAAAGGTGGCAAGCGCTTTAAGAAGAGGATGAGAGCTTTCAGCGTGTTTCTCAGTAATCTAATAATAGTCCAGCACAGACAGGAAGGTCCGTTTCAAACGAGAGGAAAGTTCAAAGCAACAAAGTGAAAAAACTTTCATCTAAACAACCTGGGGATGAACTCTGAAGACGGAGCAGTAAAACAGGATTTCACTCTTTAAAAAAAAACAAACTGAAACTGAGCAAACAGGATGTAGAAATTTATCAAACTTAAATCACCTGAAAATCCGCTGAAACTTTTACTGCCTTTGTGAGGCTCAAGAACAGATTTTAATGAGCTGCTCTGACCTTTAAAACCACTGTAGGTAGATAACTTGAACTGGTCAGATGTGGATTATTTAAAAGATGGAGACAAGTTAAGAACGTGATCCAGACTCTGCCGACTCTTTGACGTGATCCTGATACCAAAATAACAGACTGAATTTTTATTTTCAGACAGTGGAGCCTCTATTTTAAGCCGTGGTTCAACAGTGACCGTCTTCTAAAATCAACCCGAATCAACACTGCTAAAGTTTCTACATTAGTTTCTTCAAATAAATGTATTTTCCCTTGATTTGAGCAGGTCAAGTAGACAGTTTGCCAATAAAATAAAAAGGTTTACATTTAATATAAGAGAAAAAAAAACTCATTTCAGTCACATAATATCAAATCCTCTTATTCTAATGGTGGAAATACTACACTGGCTGATCATGTCGTTTACCTGCTTAAATTAAGAAGAAATCCACTTATAGATCAGGTTTTACAGCGTATTCATGTTCTGGGAGCTGAATCCACCTTCAAACCAGCTTCACTTGTTTAGATACATTTTCACCATCGTAAGCACGACTGAACTGCAGCTGGATCTGAATCCAACCATCACTCTGGACTCTACTGAACCGGTTTGACTCAAACTGGATCCAGAGTGGATTCACTCTAACCGGTTTCTGCTCTTAAAGTACCAAAACGATGCCACCTGTAGGAGTCCAGAGTGATATTAATAATCTAAGAGCCAGAGTTTGGTTTTCAGGTGCTAGAAAATGTTACTTTGCAAATGTTTCAACTCCAGAAGATATTTAATGTGATGCTGCAACAATTCAGATGAATTTAATCCCCTTTATCTTCACAATGCAGCTCATTTTTGCTGCATTACAAATATGCTTTAAACCTATTGGGGAGGGAAAGAAAAAACAAACTAAACAACAAACTTTAATCATCAATTTAAAGTTATATTCTGGTGTCCAAAACATCTTTTAAATTCTTGTATTTATACAAGTAAAATTAGTCAGGCTTTATTTACATGCTGACCAACTTCATTTTATTAATTTTTTTAATGTAGGGATGTCCCGATCCAATAATAATATTGGATATCGGTCCAATACTTCACAAAAGGCTAATATTGGATTTTCTCGGCAGGTATCTGATAGAAACACTCTGCTTCTGCAAAAACTTTCTGTAACTCATTGATTAATTTTACATGAATCAGCTGAATTCATAGCTTTTGTTTTTGACTTTTGTTCCTTTTTTTAGTACTATTACTTTATTATGCCTTTTGTAATATTCTACAGTTTGAAATAAGTAATAAAAGCCGCTATGATTTGCGCTAATATCGTATCAGGTCAATATCGGCACCGGCCAATTTTCCAAGCCCACAATATTGGTATCGTATCGGAACTGAAGAAGTTGTCAGGACACCCCCGCAGAATTGCTCTCTAAGGAGAGTTAAATAAAAGATATCTATCTATCTATACAGATATATAAAAAAATACTTTTTTATCGTTTTGAAAATATTTGTCTAAAGAAATGGGTTCAAATTTTTAAAATAATCTGCTGGATATTGATTTTACCAGTCTTGGTACTGTGGTTTTAAATTGGACCTTTTTTTTTTAAACAAATACAAATTTCCAGATTGTGTTTAAAATAAAAAGTTATTATTTAAATAAAGTTTATTTCAGCTCTATTAAATGTTGTACAGAGCTGAAATTTCTTGTATTTTTACAAAATAATATTATTTTCCAAGATCAAAATCAGTTTTTAAGCTCCAACTTGATTTAAGAATAACCCATTACAGGTTTGACCTGCTACTGTAGTTCTGCCATAACAGAAACCAAATGTGCACAAAATGACACTTGTATCAAAAATAAATAGAAAGACAATCTATTTTTGTGCCTAAAACATAGAAAATTATAGTTTGTAACATGTGTTTGAGCGCATCTAAATGATCCAAACTGTGTAAAAACTCTAAAATTTCAGTGCTGATGCAGAAGATGTCTCCTCAGTGATATAATAACAAAGACTCAACACTTTTTAATTAGCGGAAGCTGAAAATCCAGCTGACATTAGTGGCAGATGCCAGTCTGTCTCTGCAGCTGATGAACGCTGTGAAACCATCTCTAAAGTTAACTATAAGCCTCAGATGAGTGTCGGTGTGCTTGCAAGTCGGTGACAGCTGGGACTCACTCTCAAAGGCCTGCAGGAACAACTCGTGGTCGGCCTGAATCCCTTGCATGTTGGGCTTCTTGGCTGCAGCGGAGGGCGGCTGGTACAACCCGTTGGTCTTTCCTCCAGAACCGAAACCCACATGGTGGTGGCCTCCACCTGAGGAGCTCTGCTTGTGCGGAGCCATGGAGGTCAAACGCTACAGGAGAGGAGCAGTAAAGCCGGCTCCCCCACCTGAAGTGGGACGGAATGGAAAGGGAATAAATAAAATAAGAAATTCACCTCCTCTTCCTCCCTTTGTCAAAACAAAAGAGGTAGCGATGGTGGAAAGCCGACCGCTAAACTAGAAACACGCCTCAAGTCCTCATTTTGAAGACGTGTAATTAATTTCCTAGCATATTCAACTTGAAGCAGATTAAGCGTCAGAGTTCAGCTGCTCTGCCAGTGAAGCTGTTTTAGCGGTTAAGAGGTCGAAGAATGCGCGGAACAACAGACCAGCCTCCGGGCGAGCTGAGGCGGAAACCCCGGGCTAACCGGTTAGCATCGCACCATCGTTGACTTTTCACCGAGAAGGACGATCAAAAGCCGACCTTCACACGGAGAAACAGGAAAATACTTAAACCGCTAACAACTCTATCGGTTTGAGACGGATAATTAACCAAAGATGTACATTATAGTCACCGAGTATCCGTTAGCAACTCGGTTTTTGAGGTAGGAGAAAGCTAACAGACTTAGCCCTGGCTATATCCTGCTTGGATTTTCACAATAAAATCTTATTTGAAACTTAAATGAAATTTTTTTTGCACTATTTCATCTTCCAGTGCGTAGAAAACTCACTGGAACAAGCTTAAATTATGACTACATCCCTGATTTTTTTTCCGCCCAATATAGCCGTTTTTAATGCATTAATATGCATACGCCTTGTGTACATTCTTTAAATTACTTCTTCCTTTATAACATGAGTATATTATTTCTAATAATTGTTTTTCCTTTGTTGTAACTTTGCTCACATTGTTCAGTTTCTTATTCTATTTTTTTTAACCTTTGTTTATCTGCATGCTTCGCATTGCTTTAACATTTAAATATCTACACTGTAGATCAGTAAATTGTGTTTATGTTCAATTCTATTCCATACACTTTTATACACCATTTATGTGAACGTAGTACCAGTGTTTTATTCTGGAGGTCCACACCGAAACATCCGCGTCTCTTTGCGCTAACTTCAGCTCCCTGCTGAAGCGATGTCCGATGCAACAGAAGGATGACTCGTGTTTAGAGATCCC
>JAUZNJ010034166.1:0-12831 GCA_034780135.1 Jordanella pulchra | reverse complement strand
AAATACAATTTAATTGCTTTTGAATTGGTTTGGGTAATTTTAATTTAGGCTGGATGTTTCACCAACCATTCCCCAATAACACATTGTCAAAAATCACTGTAATCTATGTGTTCAAACTGAAAAGAATAAATGGGAGATTTTAGTAAATGCATTAAAATATTCATATGTCGAATTCTTTCCTGATTTGTTTAAAAATTATAAATGTTTACTGTCTACACGTTCTTCCCAAATCTTTCCTTTTGATGTATTTGAGTGCATGCAGTGGAGAGGAACAGGAACTGGGCCACATATCCGGCAACTGTGTCAAACAGCTTACCCAGAGTAACACTGTCCAGATGTTCTGCTGCTGCACAGAACAGGATTTTCAAATGAAACATTTTTGGGGCGAGGGAACATTTCATTTCATCTCTCAGACTGAAATCATCGTTCTGACTGTATGTTTGAGACACAAGACGGATTACAACTCATCCAAAGAGACATTTCTGAGTTTCTTTTTTCTATCCCACAAGGACATCTGAAGTTCTCACTCATTGGCAGAAATAAATTGCTTCGAGGTCTGACGGAGGTAAGGATTTGCGATATAAGAGCCATCGATCATGTCTTGCAGCGGCACAGATTTTTCCATTGAAATTGCCAGCATCAGTCAGGGTGAGCAGAGAAAGCAGCACACGGAGTTAGTCCACACTAAATATTATTCCTGTCCTCAAAGTCCAGCTCATGAATTCATCTCTCTGCCACCTCTTCGAAGGGGATCAAACCCTAAAGTAATTATTGTCCTGAGCAAGAGGCACTCCTGTGCCACTTCAAAGAGAGCAGATCAGAGACAAGGGGATGAGAAACTGGGAGTGCTGATGTAGACAGGTGCAGTCCACCATCTGAAACCCTTTCCTTTACCTCTTACTCATGAACACAAACAGGTGATGAGAGCATTGGTGTCCTGCTTTTTAGACAAACTGCATGATTAACCATCTTCTCTGACAGGCTATGTTAGGATCTTTGAACACGTTAATTGAACTCCTGACTATGATTAAAAGTAATAATTTAGAGAGAAGGTTTGGAACTTATTTTGTCTGAATATGCCACTGAAGTTCATCTCATTTGAACTGAGTATGCATATGAAAGAGCTGCTTCATACCATAGAGCTGCTATTTAGACAAACGTTTAGAAATGCCTCATGCTTTCGAGAAAGAAAACCGAAAACTGTTCTGAAAAAAACACAATAATGAAACCCCTTGTGGTTTGAGCTGCGTGTCCTATTTTTATCTATCAGTTTCACCAGGAGATGCTACAGGGTCCATTGCACAATGGATGCAACACTTTGTCTTCACTCACAGGGGACTGAGATCATGCAGGGTCGGAGAAGTTCTATCATTTGTTCGTTAAGAACATAGAGATCAAGAGTGCTACACTTCATCAGTGGGTCCCTGTATATATGTGGCCAACTAAGGTTTGCACCCCTGCACCTGAGACCCTTTCATACTTCAACAGCCTTAGGGTTAGGGCATATACGTATATTCTCCTGATCCTGGTTGTCCTTGTGTCCTAGTCTGGTCTCCCAAAATATTTAGTGGAGTAAAAAGGAACTTCATTATTATGCTTTTAAAAGGTTTTCTATGTTATTCTATCTCTTAATTACTGAAATATGTGTTACGCTGTGCCACTTCACCAAGAGATTATGAATATATTAAATAATTACAACTGGAAGTTATTGCTGATTAATAGGTCATTCAAACTCCTTAATACCCGGGGACTTAGCCGTTGACTCAAAGTGGGGTCCTAGATCGGCTGTTAAAATCCAGGTAGCTTTCACCAATTTAGTAATTTAGACTATGATTATCAGCAGAGTTATTAATCACCAATCAAGAAATTGTCTCTGTTCATTCCACTGTCAACCAAAAATGATGAATCTGGCTGAGTGATCAATTGTTCACTGTATAAAATAACCACAAACAACCACAGATTAAAACATAGGGTACCTTTATTAGCTAATAATCACTAATAATGCTAACACTACTGAAAATAAGCAAACATAATAAAACAAAACGGGCAAAAGAGGTTTTAAGAGTCGGTTCAAGAGTGTGCAGAAGGTTCAAACTGAAAAGTTTAATGCAGTCAAAACCATGAGGTTTTATTCAGTTTTACAGTGAAAAATTAATAATAAAGATTCAAATGCATTCATTGTTTCGACACCATTAAAGTTGAAATCAGAATGCTTATTTCAGGTAAAACACAAACAAGCAAAATATCTATTCTAGCTTATTTTCCACCCAAGCAGAGCAATTGTTAAGCTTCAGAAGGAGGGAAGTTTGAATTTTACTGTTGGCTTGTTGTAGGAAGGAAGGGCCCTTCGGTTCAGTTCTGAGGCCCCGTCCTATGTCCAGTCAGTTCATCTGCAGGCAACTCTCAAAGAGATTTGGGATTAATCTGATGCAATAATAAAGCAACTGTGTGGGACTTAATTTTGTAACTCACTGGATGTCTCCCTGTTGCTACAGCGGTTAGCTGTTAGCTGTTGCTCCTAGGCGGCCTGAGGTAGGAGATAGCCGCAGGTGGGCATGCATCGTCGCCAGGCAGGATGGCAGCTTCAGACGGCCCTGCCGCCTGAAGCAGGAAAACGCTACGTTTAGCTTTCTGAATCATAGGCAGGTTCAGTTTGACCCTTACGCAGCCATCGGCCACTAACAAAAAATAAAAAATAAAACCAGAAGCAGTTTCCTATATTACATAGGTTGCAGGATGTGATGTCAGAAGGGAGTCGCTGTTATAGCAGTTGTGACATTTGGCCTCAGCACATTTCTAAGTTCACTATTTCCTTTTACTATTATGGCAAAATTTTGCTTTGGAAAAGTATGGTAATTTAAGTACAGTAGAAGTAGTAGAGTAGAAAGAAAAATGTATTGAATCGCTTGGGGTGAATGTTAGAAAAAAAAAAGCCATTAAAACAGTTACCAAAGGTCAAAAAGCCTTTTCTTTTCTTATCAACAGGATGGATGCTTAAAAACAAAAGCTAAATAAACAGATTCAAAGCCGATTCTTTAGAACAAAAGTTTACTCTCTACAGCCAATGTTTTTTCTCTCAAACACAGACAGCTTTTGAAATCTGTAAGTCAACTGAAAAAAGGACTATAAAACCTTTTGTGCTCTTTCTAAACACATCAGAAGAATTGTGGTCTACTTAGAGTTAATCAGCTCAGCCGCTGTTTTAATTGCTCTATAATGATCAAATGGGAATGAATGCGAAGGCTTTCAGGTCTGTGAGAGGGAAGTGTGGAGTTGCTGTCTACCCGTCGCACGTCTTTAGTAAAGTGAATATTTTAATCCAGCCTGACAAGACGAGGATCAGCTTAATCCTATTAACGGACAGCACATTAAACTACAGTAGACCCACACTTCTCTTTCTGTTGTCTTTGTGTGAGAAAGGAGCAGATGGTGCCAAATGAGCAGCCTAGTCTACTGTAGTGAACTTTGAATGGCTAAGCTGGAACTCTCACCCAGTTACTACATAACAGACACATGTGGGGAGATTTCTACAGATTTATCAACTTCCTGGTGTTACAATTATTATTTATTATTACATCCACCAAGGAGTTTATGTTTTTAGTTGAGTTTGTGTGTGTTTGTGTGTGTGTGTGTTTGTTTGTTCGTCTGTCTGTGTACAGGATAACTTGAAAAGTTATGAACAAATTTTAACCCTTTAAGACCTTTGATAGTAACAGTCCACCTGCTCCCTTTTCTCTTTTTTAATCAATAACTCTGTCAAAAAATAGTTCTGTGTGACATATTTTCGCTTTTTTTTAGAACAAGTACACATCCAAAGAAACTGACATTTTTATATGTTACAAATACTTAAATTTTGTAAAATAAAAACAGATTTGAATTTTCAGCAGGTTTTTCCATTATAAACACTCAATGAATATGAACAGGTCCAAAAACTCTGAGATGACAGCTAATCTATTTCAGCTACAATACATATTCACAAGCAGTTTTGTATGCCTGAGTAATTTCATTTAATTAGTACTGCTTGACAGTACTTGATAAAGTACAGTAATAACCAGGCTTTTTTATACACCATGGTAGTTTAGATAAGAGGTAAAGTTGAGGTAGAAATTAAAATCGAAACACTTGAAAGATTCTCTAAACACTGCCAACCAGTAATCAGTGGTCAATGGTTGGCAGTGCGGATTACAGTGTTGATGCTAATTTACTGCTTTTTGACAGGCAGTGAAATGCGTATGAATGTGCAAGGACACTGAGCGCAGTGTCTGCAGTGAGGGCAATGGATTTACATAATATTCTTATGCATACTGCACAGAAGATGGTGGGGAAGCGGCCAGTTCACTGCTCCACTCTCACCTTGTTCTATAGGGGAACTAAGGTGTTGTCAAACAGCAGCACACTGCATGGAGAGAGCAGAGCGGTGATCTCTGAAGTTGAAAAGCTGAGCTTTTCTATGAAATAGCGAAGCAGCAACAAGTGGACTAGTTGCCTACCCAACATTCAGAGAAAATATTGTTAATCTTACAACCACAAGACTCATGCAGCCTAAAAAATGTTGAGATTTATTTGCCATTTCCATTTGATTTGCTAGTGTGAATTTAAAAAAACTGACAATGTATAGGAACCCTTGAAGCAAGACCTCAATTATTTTTGTTTGTTTTCCTGACAGTCATGGCCTTTTTTTTGCAGCAGACAGAAATAGATGGAATTGGCACAGAGAAGAGGTAAGACATAAAACACAAGGGTCTTCTAGTCTTAGAGTAACTCTACAAACGCTGTGTTGCGGTCAAGTCTCTGCAAATGGTCATGTGCTTTATGACTTCCAATCATAGTTAGTGTTTTTTTTGGGTGTGTGGTAAGCCAGGTAAAGATACAGCGCAGTTCTGGAGGAGCTGCAGATACCCAAGCTGTAGGAAAAACTCTAAACAGGTTGAATGTCAGAAATACAGTAAACAAATCTGGTCTTTATGAAGGAGTGTTTCCACAAGTAATTTGGGGCGAGATGCTCAGATTAGTTGAGAAGTTAAACTTAATTTGAGCTACCTAATTTGCAACTAATCTTAATTTGAATTAGTTTGCCAAAGGTCAACTTTGGAGAGGTATATACAACGCCATATTTATTTCTTTTGTAAAAACACTCATTATAATCTTAACATTGGATTTTTTTCTATCTATGAACTATTTATATGTTTGCAAAGTCTGGGTTGGAGTCAGCTGTTCAGAAATGTTTTACAAACCGTTGTTTCAGACATATAACCTGAAGTGAAGGTTCATGGTATACAACCTAAAACCTACAAACTTTACTGATGGTAAAAGAATATAAGACCCTAGACTAAAGAAGCTTACTTAGTGGTTTGGGACTATTGCCTATCAAAGTAAGGAATGATGGTAACATTGTTGTCAGCATCATAGTGGACTCTTTCAGACTTGTTCCAGGGTTCTCTAATAATGATTAATAGCTTTAGTAGTGCAAAAAGGGAGTAGTTTTTTTTAGGGGTATTTTTTCATCTGTTTACCATAACAGAGACAGTATCTTCTTAGCCCACATTGCATTGTCTCATCTGAGCAGTGGCTCAGTCAGGTTGGAGTTCATGATGGCCTTCCCACAGCGAACAGCTTTTAACCTCCTGCCAGGTCCCTCAATTTCAGGATAGTGTGATCGTTCCAAAGAGAGTCAGGGATTAGGAAAAACCTGCGGCCTGTAAATCAGACAGGAGTTGAGGGGCGGGCCTCCGAAATATGGGTCCAATAGGCACCATACGCTCAGAGTTCAATGTACACATTATCGCGCACAGCAGTCAGGTTCTAAGCTGGCCTCTCCCAGCCAGATGGCTGAGGCATCCTCAACAAATCATTGGAAAGGGGAGAACAAATTTAATCACAAGGCCCAGTTTGAACAAAATGTAATCCATCTAAGCCGGTGTTAGGAAGGTAAAAGATTTTGGCCATGGCAATAAGATAATGAGAAACACTCTCTTGTGGGGATTGCAGACCCCCACCTCAGCCCCTTCTTTGCTTAACCCAGCCAATCTCACAAATCAATCACAAACCAGTTATAGTAAAGCCCTTATGTTTCCATTTGGACTTGTTTTCAGCAGCATAAATCAGAGGCTGTCTGGGAAAGATGAAACAGAAACGAATCACGCCCTGAGGCAGATCTTATCCGGTGCTAGGATCAACTGGTATGAATTTATGAATTGTGATTAAAGGGTTTGTGTTATATTGTTTTTAACTTTCAGTAACAAAAGTAGTAGTAGTTTTCACCTTGCATTTTGCATTGATGTCTGCAGGACAAGGCAGGCAAGTACTTTATAAATAAAATTTTATTTGATTTTATTTAGTAAAAGTAGACATAACAATGAGAGTTTTCACATTTGTCACGTTACAACCACAAAGTTTAATGTTTTAATATGACTAACCATCATAAAATAGTTCATAACTGTGACCATGAAGTAAATTCTATTCCTAAAACCCTTTATAATGATACCTTTAAATAAAATCCATAGGATCCATAAAATAGCATCCATTGGATCCATAAAATCCATTGCCTTTAGATGTATCGTATACAGTTTGTATTTGTAACTTAAAAAACTAAATATAAACGCACACCGCAATTTGCATTGTTATTTGTTAAACATGGTGAGGGCCTGTGTATCAGGTCACAGTTAATAATGTTAATATGCATGAGAATTTCCGGGTCCATCTTATAAAAAAGAATGGCTTCAAAGGAGCTGAATAAACTGTGTTTTTCAGTTGTTGATTATTGAATTACAAGTCTTGACCAGGAGTTTTACCTCAGCTTTTCCTATTGAATTTACTGAGAAAGCAGGAGATTAAAACAGAGCCCGAGTTTGATTCCAGTCTCTTAAAGACATTTCAGTTTGTTGAACAGCTTCATATTTTGGTCACTGCTTCATCGCAACACATATGCACACCTTCTTGGACACTAATTGGGCTCCCTGTCTATGAGTGAAATTACTGGACTTTATCCATGTTGTTTTACTTTTATGTTAAAGTCATCCTGATGGAATTCCTGCAGACCAGTGGATTCATGAGTTCACATTTCTACAAATCTCTAGTGTTTCCCTCGTATAACCACATGTTGTTATTAGGGTGGGCCAGTTGTTGGGCTAATTACTCCATTGTAACCTGCAAAGCTAGGTCAGAGCCAATATAAGGAAGAATAATGAAGTAAAACCCCAGAGATTTTAGAGAGCATCAGTCCTGACATTAGAGCTTCCATAGTTGACTTTATGTCCCTCTGTGGTTCAGCAGACTGGACCTTTGCTCATTATGGTCCAAACACTGGTCTGTTAGCTGGAAAATGAAGCAGTTCTGTGCAGATGGTGTTTGTGAAAGCTAATGCTGTCTGACTCCAAGCTTTACATTCTTTTTATGTCTCCCCTCAGGCAGGCTGCTCTTTCTGCAATAATAGATAAAATTGTTGCTGCATTCTTTAACTCATTCAGCCATTGTTATCAGAAAAATGCAGCACCAGATGAAAACATTGCAGCGATTAAATCGGCAAAAGCTTTGATGTTAATGTTGATGTTGATTTCAGCTCTGGCTCGCTTTTCCATTGAATTCCTGTTTTCACAGTAAGGGTGAACATCTGCCATGAATTATTAAATCCACAATCTCCTGTGGTTTCTTTTTTATTTCTCTTTATTGTAAAAAGAGAAAAAAAATCTCTGTAAAGCTCAGCTGACAGCAAAATGTCCTAAAGGGAAATATATGACGGCAAATTTCAAAGAGAAATATATTTTTCAGCAAATTTAAATGGGCTCACTGCATGGATAGTTTTTTTGTTGTTGTTGATAAACAATGAAAAGTGCAGCACAACTCGTTCTGCAAGGCATAGCAGAGAGCAGTCGTGCTGCCGGTCACCAGGGAATTTGTTATGCTTGGGGTTTGCCTTATTGACTGTCAGCGTGTGGGTGGATTCATGGAGGCTTCTTCATCTGTTCTGTGTTTCCAGGTAGAGAATCTTCAACCCTACCCAGAAATGAACTGAGGACACAGAGGACAGAACATTTTGGTTGATAAAGTACTAAATCTTGCAGTGAGACCATGAGGTCACAAAGCCCAGGATTGGCTGCCATGCTGATGCTGTTGGGGATCACCTGTATTTGTGCCTTTCATACAGTTACAGCCATCGACATTCCTCTTGAGGGTAAGTCCATATCATACAGTAAAATACTGCTTAGTAAACAGATGACTAGCAACAAATTAAGACTGTCTCAGTTATTGTAGTTTACACAAGTATGTAACATACTGTAGGTGTAGTTCTAATGAGAAGTTCACAATAACTCTTTAAGGCATAAAATGTAAATTTGGTTGTATTAAAATCTTTTTTTATATGATGTTTAGCTTTCTCTTTCTTGGGTGTTCCCTTGAGTCCAACAGGATTATGATACACACATCTAATATATAGCTACAACTAATATATACTAGGTACCTGCCTAAAATGGAAAATTCTACTTTGATCGCATGCTTCTTCTGGCATTATACTGCCTGAATATTTGACCACAATTACTAACAGAATTTGACAGATTTCTCTAAACCAGTTTGTTTCTCCGTTTTTTAAGCATATAAAACAAGCCTGACTTTGTAGTCCACTTTGGCTAAGGTTAGAATCAAATTATGACCTAAAAACATTTATTTTGGCTAAAGAGATTAAATTATTGGGCAACCTTAAATAGACCTAAAAGGATTTCCATAGATGTCAGGGGTCTGGAGTGCAGTTGCTGAGTTGTATGTGGTGAAATTATATCTCATTGTGTCATCATAGAAAAAAATTGGACCTGCTCATAAAGGTCAGAATAAACCAACTTTAAGGCTTTTTATTCTCAGTAAAATATTTTTAGAGAAATACATTTTATGTTCCAAATGTATAAAATGAGATGAAAACAGACCCAGTGTCCTTTTCATGATCAATACCCATTATTTGACATTAGTCTTACTGACCCCCGATATGTGCGGCCATATTTTGGGGCCCATTCTTATAGCTGATATTGCTTTTTACTCCTCAGTTTTCATGTCAAAAATGACAAAATGATAAATGCCTGTCCTTCACATGATCTCTTGGTAGGGTTGCTGAATGCACAAATTAAGCTAACTCCTACACATATTAGCCGATATAAGAAAAAAAAAGAACATCTAATATCGGCAAAAATATTGGGCTGTTGATGTATCGACCCATTATTTTTTTAGTGATTTGTATTATCATCAATCAATATTTTTTCGGCTAAATATACCCATGTTTTCTTTTTAATTTCTATACAGAATACAGCTACACTAAAAGGACATTACCCAATTTAAAGACCAGGCTTCAAAATGACTAGAAAACATTTTTTTTTAAATAGAATATTTCTTCTGGAACCTTTTTAGTTTTTACTTGAAATTTGCTTTTTACTGAGATGAATGTTGAGTAATAAACCTTGCCTATAAGATTCCTGTAAGGAAGTTATACAGTCTAGTCATTGCAGCAGACAAACAACTGTTTTCTACCGCCAACAGCCAGAGCCTTCTGCCAGTTTTACCCTCTTGACAGTTCTTGAGTAATTTATAGAGGAGGGCATGCTGGGTGATGGTTAGAAAAAGAAGACATCAGCAGATTCTAATCAAACTAGCGGCCCAATTTATTAAATTGCATGTAGGACACATATTAAAAGCACACAGGTGCACAAAAATGTCATGGACATTACTCATAAAAATAACAAGATTTATTACCAAAGTATGTGCATCCCTGGATATGCATATCTGGAGATTGTTTTCTCAATAACGTGTTAGCATAGATCAGCATTACATCCTACTCTCTACATGCTCAATTTTAATAAAAGGTTGTTTACTGAAAATGCCTCATAAATTTTGAAGTAATTTGGTTTATGTCAAAGCTTTGTGATATAGTGGGAGCATGTTTATGGTAAATTATGGCAAAAAAAATAGGAAAAGAGTAAATAGAGTTTAGCGTAAATACTCACAATAGATTTTAGATTTTTAGTTGAAGAGCATGAAGAAAACAGTGTATGTTCTCCCTGTGTTTCTCAAATATGTACTTTTGTGTGTGTCTCTGTCATAATTAAGCCTGTTTCAATAAGCAATAAATCTAATAATCCCATAATCAAAATGAATGGCACCATAAAGTTTGATTGGATGATAAATTCAAATAAGTTTGATCGTTTCAGTTTGCACAGTTGTTTATTTTCCTTGTCTGTCCCTCTCTTTCTACTAAAATGACTGGATGACAGAAGGTTTCACCCTTGCCAGATTCTCACCAGCAAATTTCCGCATAATGGTCCATTACACTGAAAGCTGTAAAAGTTAGGCTGTTAAATTGGATCTTAATGACCCTGATGAGTGAAGACACTGTGTTTTTAGACACATCTACGTCCTTGTTTGCATGTATAGGCAAAAAAGCTCTGTGTTGAAGGACCTCAAGTCAGAGCTATAAGAAAATGTCATATTCCTAATTTCTAATTATTTAAACTGCACAAGCCAATATGTTGCATTTGTAAGCAAACAATAGCAATTAAATCTAGCTATACAGAAAACATGTGTCTGCACCTAAAATATAATCATTCAGTGCAGTTTTCGCAGCTATGAAAGAAACAAAACCTACGATCGGGCTGTTTCTGTCGTCCTGAAGATCAACAATCCGCTGAGCATTAAAAAAACAAAGAAAAAGACGGTGGGGTGCTAAATGTCGGACTGACATTGTAGTTTGCTTAACCTCAAAAGAGATGCTGCCTTTTAAAACTTTTGAAAATGTGTTATTTCGAAAAATGTTGCAAACATTTGTAACCGGGTACAAATTGCCTGGGAAAACAAACTTCCCATGTTGAAGGGTTCTGCCTTTATTTAGACTGAGTGCTTATGATGTTAGTTTACACTTCTTGTTGATGAAACCATTTTTTTTCTGTTTTAGCCTAAGGAATAATATTTTCTAAGGGATTTTTAATAGACGCTTTATCCATTTTGTTGATCGGTTTTGGTTGTTTTGTTATTCCTCCAGTACACTTTGGATATTCAAAATGTCTTTCTGTTCCAGTATTGAAATTTAACGTAATTGATCTTTGAGAAAGTGTACTTAAGTTATTATCGTATTACCATTACATCAGATGAAAATGCCCCCCGATTGACACCATTATTGTCTAGGGCAATTTCTGGGATAACATTCTTATTATAAGAAACGTATTTGTGACTGAACAAAATAAAAAAAGGCTTAAAGGATGCAATAACTTTGAAAGTAATTAAAACATAACCAGCATAGTTAGGATCACCAGCAAAGTCAGTAAGTGGAGAATAACTCAGAATTTTGTCAGATTTCAACAACAATAAAAGTTGCTATTCCATTTAAACAAATGAAAGAATACCCATTAGAAAAGGTGTTATAAACCTAACAGCTTACATTTATGCATCTTTTTTTCCCCTAATGTGATGCCTAGTAAATAAAGAGTCTGAATAATGCCATTTTATGACGACCTGATGACCACAGGGGTGTTACACAGTGATCAAAAGCATTCTGTATCTCTTTAGGAGATACTGCCAGTTCAGTCCAACTCAGCGTGAGGGGCTCTAGGACACAAAATGTAGAAACTGTTGTTTTTTTGTTGATAAGAGATAAAACTGATAAAGAAATGTGTTTTTCTTCTATTTTTTCGTTTTGTTATGCACACAGAATTGGATCTCATATCATTTTTATCAGAATAAAGGTGTTAAATTATTTACTGAGAAATAAATCACAACACAGAGATGTGTCACAACTGTCAAACATCCCATAGATTGAACATACTAACAGACAATATCATGTCTGAATTACAATTTTGCTTCTTTGTCTTTTCCATCTGTGTGTCTCCCCCAGTTCCCTTGGAAACACATCTCAAACACATCCTTGTAAATTATTCAGAAATATCACTGAAGGACTTTGAAAAACAGGTTATCTAAAAAGGCTAATGGATTTTAGGGATCACTGTCAGACAGCCCTCTTTATTGTGTATTTGTGTATACTTCAAGCCTTCTGTGTCAAGAGAATACTTATGGCAGGCAGGGTTTATTCCCAAGCTGCTAACTTTTTGTTTTGTTTATGTTTCCCCCTGCCGCCATGGATTTTGTAGTTTTAGGTCATGTGAACAGTAAGTACATATTGCATTATTGTTGTTTGTATTAAAGTATTTTCATTTTCCTCAGCCACATCATAAAGCCACACTGTGTAACTTTTATCCACTAGGAGCGCTATAGCTGTAACCTACAGGTTTAACACCCCTAAGAGCATTTGGCAGCACCACACTTTCATGAAATTAAACTGTTTCCCTCCATTTTTTGGAGTCTGATAGCATTTGCCTTTGGATCAAAAGTCATTGAATTTCCTGTAAAGAAACGCATGTTACATGGGCGAGTTTTTGAGAAAGGCAGCCTCCATGGAGCATCAATAGACACCTAGTCCTATAAATTGAACTGGAAATTAATTTCATATATCTTAAATTAACTTTATACTTGGGTCAAAAGTTACACAGTGTTGGTTTAACATACAATCATCCAAGAGATTTCTGTCTGGCACAACTTCAACAACTATTAATTCATGGAAAGGGTCAGCAAACTGGCAAAGGTCTTCTTCTGGGACCCTGGAGAAGACCACAAGCTGAAATATGATCGTCTACTAATGAAATTTGTTTGAAATAACTCGGATGTTGCTGAAGTTTTCACCTTACCAGTACCCTATATATATATATATATATATATATATATATACATATATATTTATATATTTAAAAAGGTAAAAGTTAATCAGAATTTCGTGAGCATGTTTAATTTCATGTACATTAGATTTCCAAT